>QNGE01004980.1:32616-45664 GCA_008508345.1 Paragonimus westermani | reverse complement strand
TTTGAATAGGGACGTAGTCATTTTCAGTAGTTAGGTCCCTTCCCGTCCCCTTCTTTTTCCTTCTCTCTTTCTATATAGGGTTTGCTTTTTCTTCATGGTTGTGTGGCAGTTAAGCATTAGTGTGAACCACTGATGTATTGCTGTCTATGATGATGATGATTGATGCACAACTCATGTATTGGTTTCTCGAATCAACAATCCTTGCCCCAGCAGCGTTATTGGCCATTTTTGACTCCATTAACTAATGAGGTTTTGTCGATCGGCAAGTTCTTTCGTCTCGTTCGACATTTTGTTGCGCCCTCAGAATTGATTTATTCAACGTTATCATGGCGTATAAACGCCACTCGTATACAGGTTTCACATTTACACATTAGACAGTGAAACGTTGTTCAGCAAACCTCGGTCTCTATATGGCTGGTGTGCAGTCGGAAATTTGGTCAGTTTCAACATGAACACCACACAATCGATTGCAGCTGCCTCATTCGTAAAGGTTTTCCAGCCGGCCGATAGTTCACCGAGCGCTCAAATAAACGCATCGCTGACATGGTCACTCATCACAATTTTTCTCAAATTGGATACCTCTAGATTTGGAATTTCCTCAACCCTGGCGATATATTTCGGTTTATTCATCAGTTAGCCTGCTAATGGCTATTGAGCATCCTAATCCTCACCTACCATCCTCCGAATGCTATAATGTGGGGTCCTTTGAGCTCGGTAATCAATAACCCCATCATAATATGATAGTAGATAAACAGCCAGTGATTAAAATATATACACGGTCCTTTGTCCAACTACTCGGGAATTTTGGGATAGCAACTTCATAGGCTCTTTGTCAACCACTGAAAATGCATTGGGACCTGCCAATGCAATTGTCTGCTCAAACTAGTCAGTGTTTCAGACCTACCCTTCAGGCCCAAGCATACGTTTATAAGTGCTAAATAGAAACCGGACAATTCACCGTGGTCATCCTAACTTCGTGGACAATCGTTTGGAAATCATAATACGCCACCTTTTTGAGTCCACTAATCGTAACGACAGGACTACAAACAGCTATGGCTGTTCGGATTTCACTGATGCTATTAACCCACTAACCAGGAAAGCCCTCTGCGATTTACACAGTTGGAAAACCCATTGGGATTGGTTAGACACTGTTTTACAAAGTCGAACTAATAGTTTTACGTATTACCATCCAATAAAAATAATTGTGGTTTAGAGTAAACTCATAACTGTACCCACAGCCCTTGGTCTTCTGCTTCTAATTCGTCGGAAATAGTATTGTGCTCAAGCTAGTTCACAACCTGCTATTAGTTTTACCGGTTTGATTACAACGTACTGCTTCGCTAACGTAATCCGGCTACATATGACTGACCTGCAATATATATATATACGCATACATTCCAGAATATGTCTGATGAATTTGATAAATTTATCCCAAAGCCCAGAGATTTTAATGAATTGAAACCATTTGCGACTACGCTGCCTCGCAAAAGCAACGTTTGTCTACAGCTTAAACTAGAGTGGCAGGAGAGTATATTAAGTGAAATTAAACGTAATCAATACAGACCATGTGAGTATCTTTTACGTAGATATCTGATTGTTCATCACGGATATTTTAGCAACCCGCTCAACCGTTCCTTCAAGAATTGTCACAGCCTGATTACTGGACACAATACGTTCACGAGTTAGCAGATTTGCAAAAGCTCCTATTTACGTTAGTTTCGAGGTGCACGTCTTATTAGAGGCATTGGAAATAGGACCAAATTTAGATAAATGTAATTAAAAGAATACTTGGAAAAGCTTCCAGTATGCATTCGAGTTTGAAACACTGAAATATACTGTGCCGGAAGACTGATGTGTTTATTAAGGGATCTGTGAGAGTGAAGTCGATGTATTGTTTGTCGTGGTGGTCTTAGTGAGCAGGGTTGAGAGACTGTGAAACGATTCAAACATGATTACAGTGTTTGGCAGCGCGTTAGAATTTGAGCAACCCCTATTACAAGTAAAATTTAACCATATGGCAACTCCCACTGTTCACACTCAAGATTCACGGAATGTTCCCTTCTCATTGGGGGGAAGTCCGGTTGTAGTTGGAAATGTTTATGACACAACCTACACATCATCCTGATGCTGCTCGTCCACCAATTGTTAACCAAAACGGTACGCCACAATTCACAACGCTGAAAAATGACGTGACTGATCAAAAATACGGAAACCATCACGCTCATCAAGACATCCTCGTGAAGTGTTCCGCTTCAAACCGTGCAACTATAACCTGATTAGCAAACTTAATGGAACCTATCCGAAGCGGATTGTTTCATGACCTACTTGGCTCTGTTGGTTTTGCTGCTAGCACAAATAGTTTTGATGAGTGTAACAGATCGACGCGCTCCCTGAACGTATCTTTGTTGATCACAATTCTGCCTTATTTGGAGACTGCCGAAATCACATGGAAACAAATTGAACTATCAAAGATTTAGTTCGTCATTCCACCGTCGTAAACCTAAGACTGTCTTCTACACTGCTCGTTTAGTGTACCATTCGAACTTAAGGGCAAGTGTTATCGACAGATTGGCAAACCAACATTTTGTTCACAAACAAGCCCACTGTTAGCCAACATATTTGTTGATTCTGGGCACAATCAACGCGACGGAATTTAGGATTTTGCGCGTTTTACGAGTAATGACGCAACGGAACGGTGTCGCAAGAGATCGAGCCGACGATCTGTAGATGTAACTACGGCACACCGCCCGTAAAACACGCTGAAAGTCGAGGAATGAACAAAGCTCCAATGGACCTGATCGGTAGTTAGCCCCAACTCACATCGACCAATAACGGTAACCATAATTAGCGTTGAAAATGAAATGAAATTTCGGTGATAAAGTGTGACGAAGAAGAAGAAGAATGAGTGGGCAATCTGGCAATCAGACTTACCTTAAGCATTTTGTTTCAGTTATCAGCCGGTCCTTTTTGATTGAGAGAAGTTCTAGTCCGCGGCTAAACGTTCACTGAAACGACTTTTATTGACAGGTCGCGTTTCTTGCACTGACACGGTGGATTTGTCCCAAAGATGATTGCTGAGCACCGAAGAGAAACAAGATCAGTGAGTGGACTTGGAAACACGAAAGAGAGGATCAATGATGCTCAGTAGTAGCCTTACGGACTAATGAGGGACTGCTGGAATTTTTATGCTAAGCGTGAGCCGTCTTTCTGGTGACTGTTCCAACAGACTTGCATGCTTTAATGTGGTGAAGATACACTGAATGCGATTAAAGGGTGTGTAGTGCTAGTGTAGGTGGGACGAGCGATTGTAACAAACTAATCACAACACAACAATCAAGTAGTGAAACAGGAGCATGGGTTTGAACATCGAAATAGCCGTGAGAAAACCTTGGGTAGACATTTTCTTGTCATTACTCGGAGTCGTTTGTAATCCATGATTTATAGGATAGACAGTAATTGTAATCGACTCCACACTAATTTGACTGGCTGCTCCAGCTTACCATCACCGCGTTCCTTTTGATATCCAGGTTTGAGGATAGCTGACACAACAGCATTAAATGCTTATTACGCAACGTCCGTTTCTCTTAAACGTGTGACCAATTCACGCTGAAGCTCGGCAACCGCTGATAACAGATCGACATTTAGTTCTACTGCATATGATTTCAGTTCGCTCGCTGATTGGAATACCCCCTTCAAATGAGACGTGTTTAGCTTCTAAAGCTTCATCTCCTTCGTTGGGTTTACTTTCATCGTCTAATATAGTGCGACCAACACGGGGGAAATCGGCATCCAGGTTATGAAGTGGGAACAGTAAATCAGACATATCATGCATTGGCTATTCATTGATTAGATTCCCATCTGGCAACATCGGATTAGCCAGACCATTATTATAACACTCTTTGAATCGAATAATTCATCATTTTCACGGATGGAGCTTACATTTTAACGTGCGGTTGACTTGTAAAAACTGATAAACTAATGATGCTACGTGATTGATCCTATACTGAGCAACTCACAGTCCAAGAGGACAAACTTACCTTACTTATCATGTCTCTCGAATCCGCCAGCCTTGGAATGTAATGGAGAAGGCAACCTCCTTGCGCTGTGTTGTGGCCTGGAATTCCTGTTCACAAACGTGAACATGCACTCGCGCGGCATGTCAAGTTGCGAGCTGGATCCTAGATACATTGCATTAGTGGACGACTTTTCACTACATATGTGATGCAATTTGGGAAAAAATATAAGTTCGTCGTTGGAAGAACACACTTTTAGACGTGAAGTACAGATGTCTGGCTACAGTAAAGTCTACCTCCATTCACTTTTATTCTGTTATTCAGACACTTTGGCCCGGCAATCAAAAATTGTCCGTACTTCTATGCGCTTGACTCAAAAATTGAGATGATTGTTCCTTCCAGCTCACCTGGAATTCAGACTTTCCTCAGTTATTATAGTAGTGAACATTTCGTCTCCCTTAATACAGACAGATTTAACCATCGGCCCTTTTCACAAACGAATGGTTCTGTTGCAGGTAATTACCCAATGCAGAGGAATTTGTTTTGCAATACGTAAAAGAAAAATACAGGTTGGTCGCAGATGGCAATGGCCCCAAGTAGATAGTCCTTGAAACTCCTGTTGATACGCGCGAACGGGTGTAATCGCCGCCACTCCGCTGAAAAGGCAAAAAAGTGACAAAGTTAGTGTGTTGGAATCCGAGCATCCCTCCATTGCCTTCGTGGACTTAGTATGTCCAGTCTACCGAACAGGCTATAAAGCTCGTCCTAGAATCCCGTGGCTTGTCTTAGTATCCTCTAAAAAATGCGGACACGCTTGATCACCCAGATCACCTGTATTTGTGTGGTAAAGATCCATTAGATTCATCACTTATCCAAACCCCGGCACAGTAGAAAACTTAGTCACGGACCAATTTAACGTCTCTTTAAGATACCACATCGGGACTGGACGAACGCTTTAAATGTTACGTCTTTTGTTATTCGCACATTTTCTTTTCTATATTACGCTAGTCAGATTACAGCTTGTGACGTTGAGCGTGTCGCTGAGATCAGCCAATGAAAGACACTGAATTCTTTACTGTTATGTACATATAAATCCGATTTCTCCTCTCATGAAAAATGGTTGCTTATTGCATTCAATCTGAGGTCTTCTTTTATTACTTATGTAGGACGTGTCAAAAAGGGTTTTAATGGCTATTTGAAGCCCATAATTCCGGGTATTAGTGCATGGTCTCCCCGTCCTCTTTGAATGCTCGCACTCCATTGACACCGTATGATTTCTCTACCCTCAGCTTTGAGGTACTCTGCAATTGTCTTTTACTGGTAATGAGAAGGCCGTGTGAATGGCTCATTGGCTTCTTGTTTTTACCTGATAAGTTTCCGGATAATTTTCACTTTCTTCAAAGTAAGATATGCCCGGCTGGTTCACTGAGTAGAAGTGCCTGTAAACAAAGTATTCAGTCACTCTTATTAAGCAGCAAACCTATTAAGTCTCTGACTTCACCTTCTATTATTTAGTGAGAAAATCGGTATGCCGGAACCTTCAGTTGAGGAAACAACGTATCTTACTCGTTCATTTGCGCCAGCTGATACGCGCTGTCTTCCTAACCTAGGTTGTTTTTCAATCGATCAGATGTCTGACAACAGTCAACCTCATGCTAGGCGTGAGACCTTCACTCAGGACACTGGGATGATGGAGTCGAGCCATTCGGCGAGAAATGTCCGTACACCCCTGTGAGAGCAAAACATGACTGTGTTTTCATCTGCGTGTGTAGTTCTCTCAAAAATCTAATTTGGCTAAGAAGCCTTCACGCGTGCACGAACACAAATTATCAGTGCGACGAGCCGACCCTAGATCACAACTGTGGTACCATGACGCGGAATGAGATTGTTCTGCTGCTTACCGTGTCCGCCTGTCCGTCTGACTTCGCTCGTTTTTCGTTTCACGGTCTACGATGCTGAACTAGTGGTTATGTCGATGCGTGGATTGTACGGATTCCGCGAATAGAAAGCTTCCAGTACATGCCGTATTCTTCCGTTTTCGCCCGCGTGACCACTTTTGCATGGTGTATGTTGACCTCGTGTCTTGTGTCCGCGCCGTGGTACCACACTTGTTATCTAGGGTCGGCTCGTTGCATTGCTAATTTGTGTTCGTGCACGCGTGTGCGCAGCTATTTGCCTGTCTCCCCCACATACCGTTGGTCACACCCGAGGCATGGAATCTCGTAGTCCATGCCATACAGTTCGTATGGTTCTACATGATCCTTAGCGTTCATCAGAATCGAACGGAGTGTTAAGTTTGGCTTGTGTGATATTTGGAGGCCCAGTGGTTGCAGCATCCTGTGTACTGCTTCAGAGATACCGTGAATATATGGCACTATCATTCGTGTTCTAGGTTTTGCACGTGCGCTTCTTGTGGACCCTCTGGTAGATGCGTCTATGAAACTACTGGGGTATCCATTAGAAGCAAACAATTTGAAAAAATGTTTTTGTTCTTGTCTTCTAAGTTTGAGCGAGCTACAGTGCGCGTCTGCACGTCGAAATAATGTTCGCACGCAGCTTTTGAGTTGACAAGCTGGATGATTGCTATCGAATCTGAGAATGACATCAGTTGTTGTCTGTTTACGACAGACAGTGATTTCAAGCTTGCCATCAGGTCGTCTCATGATCAGTACATCCAGAAACGCCAGGCGTGAGTTCTCTTCCTCTCCGCGTGTAAAGGTTATCCCGTCTATTAAGTTATTCAGACAGCTGTGGAACTCGTCAAGCTGAGTTCGAGGTAAAACAACAAATATGTCATTCACATATCGAAGCCACACCTTAGGTTTGAATGTCTGAAAGGGTTCAGATTCGAACGTTTTCATTACGGCGTCTCCAAGTAATCCAGATATAGGTGGGTCCATCGGTGTGCCTCTTTTCTGCAAGTAGACTCGGTCGTCAAATTGCAGGTAGGTCACCATTCAGAGCTCTATTGATTGAGTCAGTTCCTTTGGAGAGATATTCGTCCTATTGCAGAGGCTGTCGTCCTCCTCTATAAGGTGCTTCAGAATTTCCATCGCAAGTTCCTTCGGCATGTTAATGAAAAGCGACGTAACATCGGAGGAAATCAGTTCATCTTCTTCCAATTTCAGGCCCTTAACCTGTCTCAAGAAATCTGCTGAGCTGTTTGCTGTTTCAGCTGTATATATATGTATATATGTATATATATATATCCCAATTACTGACTATATTAAATACTGACCGAACATTCCTCACATTATTACTCGTGACCCATTCTGTATCGACACTACGAACTCTCACTTTAGCTCTCTGTTTGGTTATTCCTTACCGCATCATCGGATTGTTTTTACTACCGTGTTATCGGTTGATATTTGCTGACGGATAAATTCCGTGCTCAGATTTCACTTGGTTGTAACTTGTACAACTTGCTAACCGTTGCTTATTTATGTACAGAACCAGTTTTATCCAGTAAACCTTTCGTATTCTGACTTGTTCTGCGCCGAATCAAGAGGTTTACAGTTACCCCCATAGACTGCGTAAGCCGTGAATCCTGACAGATTCCACAGTAAGGTTTGTCCAAAAGCAGCCTAACTGTCACATCCAAACACCACCGAGTTACTGCTGAGATTAATCTGTGTAACGTTCAGTGGATATAGATTCTCACTACCGAAACACCCATATTAAAACCCTGTCAATTCACTTCCAATGTGTGTTACACCGTATATCCTTTAAAAATAACGTTAAACCGGGGGACGTGATGTGTGAACACTCGAAACTGATATCAGGACACATTGTACTAAAAAAAATCTATATTAGGATCAAGAAAGTTGATTTGATCGAAACGTCTGAAATCAAGGAAATTAACATTTGATCAGCAGAAAGCAATCTAAGTTTATAAAAAGAAACGCAATTCGCCTGATCGTTTACTGTGAGACTGCAACCGCGTTGGCTTTAATTGGTCACGTTGCTTCACCCACGGCCCTGATGTGGTTACAATAGTCATGCAAATCCGACACGCAAGTTATTTTAAGCACTCGCATGGAACAAGGAAGTTGGGTGCGGCTGCTGATCAACCTTTCGATGTTGGTTTGTGTTTGATTTGCTGCAATGGCTTAAAGGTGGGCGTTGACTGACGACATCTTCTCCAATGAGTATGCTGCTCCGGCCAAATCTCATTACACTACTTGCCTAGATCAAGTAGTTTTAACAAGTGATTAAACAAATTACGACATCCATTGGCATGTATACGGTACCTTATTTGCTTTTTTTCTGCAACAGCATCAATTATATGTTGTATCATATGAACCAATACTGATCGTCTGATATTCCACAATTCGGAAACAACGACCATGAAATTAATTGCTCAACAACTGTCTAGAAATGTTTACTCGTTCAGAAATGCGATTAAACCAGTTTGTAAGTGGACGTAGTTTACCTTATAAGTTTTCCAGTTGTATTTTTCAAGGTGTCACGACCAATAAAGGTTGCAAACTTCATCTGAGCTCGCAAAATTCAACGTGAATATTCATTATCTTACTGTGTTAAGTACCAGTGACGAATAATAATGCACATTCTTAGGCAATGCTCAGAAAAGTATATGGGTAGCTTCAAGTGGTAGCTTTTCCACAGCTTCCTCATACAATTACAGTTCATTTCCCTTTACGCTTAGTACATATTTTGAGCGCCTCAGCAAAGAAACATAATCTTGCTGTTAAACAGAACCGAGCCAATCACACATTAGCACATTTCAGTCTAACCAAAGGGTAGAATAACTCACCAAGTGGCATGCTGAGTTTGCAAAACTGTAAGAAGATAAGGACACTTCAAAAGTAACAGTGCGTAAGGAAAGTCTGTGTAGGTAGAGCGAACAGTGGTAGAGGATGGATGACTTTGATGACTTCTCTTCAACTAGTAGCATTTGCTGAGTGCACATTTGAAAGTAACAGCTATTACTGGAAACATCAACATGAACCTATACTGCCAATGTGCCAGATGTTAACCTCCATCTGAACACGTTTTTACGTCGAGTAATTGCCAGCGGTTTAATTTGCGGACGTCTTTAGTCTGTACCTCAGCTGAGCAATGTGAGTAAGAGATCAAGTTGTGAGTGGATTAGACAGAAGCGATTAACAGATCCTAGCAGGTTAGAAAAAAATAATTGCAGTTTTTCTTGAAGGTATCAAGCTAGGAAGCATTCAGTCGACAGCTGGTGCTCTAATCATTCAGTCTACTTTAATTACAGACATCCAGGACAAACCTACGCGACACTGCTTTCTTAGCTGCAGTATGGCTCTTAGAATCCTGAATCAAATTATCGTATATCAACTTCTGCAAAAGAAATGAATTTCCCATGCACTGACTTATTTAAAGCTTCAGTTCTACGGCGTCTCCATCAAACACCAAGGAATTGCAGTTAGTAGTGTGACAATTTAAGCAACTTCAAACTCATCAGTGGGCAATTCTTACTCTTTGATCAGCATGCAAGATAACCTTAAGTAAATTTTGAGGACACCACAAACACACGTGCTGGCTGCGTCTTTACCTTTTGCAAACAGGTTTAAGCTGTACTGGCTGGACTGACAAAAATGGTGTAACGGTGTGAAAGCTAACAGTTAATGTTAAACTCAAAAAGTGTCCAAATGCATATGTAGCTCTTTGTAAGGGTTAGCGGCTAGCAGGTAAATCTTTCTAACTCACTCCTCATATCAATCGGGCTAACCACCAGGTCAACATCTAAACCTGCTGAATATCTCAGAACTTTGCATGCCGTCGATCTCTCTTGGTCGGAGCACGCTTTTAATCATCCGGCCAAATTTCGACCTTTACCATATGATGAACACAGACCAACTCACAAAATCAATCCCCTTCGTTTCGTAAAACTGTCCGGCACGAATTGTTTGTTGGCGTATTCGCATCACTAATCCCCGGTTATAAACACCGAACAATTGGTAAATTATTCTGTTACATTGAGTCGGTCAATAAAGCACCAGCCCGGTCCTAGTGGGCTCTACTCCATCCTGCTCGCCGAATGTACTTCAGTGCCCGTGTTAACACGGGCAGTCCTCTGAACCCACGTTTACGCACAACTCGGGATTTTCGTTCTGTTCTACTTCCTACGTCATCTTCGTGATGAGCACGCCAAACGACTCCAGCTTAAAAAGACGGTAAGCAAATGGACAATTTTATTGTTTTTCCCTTTTTAACTGCAATGGAAGCTATCTAGTACATAAACCACTGGGTACAATGACTGGTTATTCACTTATCCATTAACCACTCACCTTTCCAGTTCAAGATACGATCGTTGTAAACTTAAGTCGAAATAGTAAGCCACCAGGCTATCGTGAGTATCTACAAGAGTGGTCAGTACAACACGTAGATCGACCACTGGCGATTGAAGAAAGACCAATGTCAGTTCGTTCACCTTTGCCAAAACCGAGTTGTCCCTGAGACACAACAGGTGTCTGGTCGTGAGACGGCTACACCCTTGGATTTTGGGTGAGGAAAATTCCGAAGCTCGACGTTCACTACCTATTCTTTAATAGTGTACAGTGTACCACGCGTGCGTAAAAAAATCCGGCCACCTTTTAAACTACCCTAATGATAGTAACCCCGAAGAGTGAGCAATAAAGTGTAAGACTTTATAACGATTTAAAAGTGGTATCTTTAACTTTTTGAATAAGAAAGTACAATATTTGTACTACAACATGAGTTCGTAATACCACGTGTGTGCGCATGTGTAAGGAACTCCAGTCAACCAGTTCACTTCTCAAAAACATGGTGAGTCGCACAGGTTGTAACGCAAGTCGAGTACTACACGCAAGCTTAGTGAATTCAATTAGTGTCCAGTTTCGGACCAGTTGTAGCAAAAAAATGTTTGATAACGTATTCACAACAGTTTTCGGTCGGGGGACACGGTAACCCACGTAGACTGGCAGGTTTGTTCGTGGTCGGAGTAGATATTAATCTGCATCCAAAACGAAATCACTTTCAACTCATAAAAGAATGGCTACTACGAAGGTGCCTCACAGAAATATCCTAGCGAGCTTCAAGCAAAATTTTGAAGTTCGATGGGTTAATTAACGGCAAAGTGGTGTTTAGTTAGTCTCGACATCACTCCCCACAGGATACCGTCCACACTGAAAATAAAAACAACCAGAAATACATCAAGTTTGAAGTAATAATTACAGTTATGCGAATAACAAAGAATTACGTTGATGTATTCGAAATTGGAGACTTCAAATGGTCCTTGGATTCAGACCTCCTCCATATGTGATAAGGAGAGGACCTCAGACTGGTTGCAGTAAGTAGTTGATATTCTTGGTACAACAGGACAGATTTATAAAGTTACGTCAGTAATGTGGTGGGTTATCTAACCGGAGTTGCGGATATTTCAACTCTCGGCGAAATACCTCAGCGCGGTGGGGAGTTAGTTCCAAACGTTCACAGCGAGTGGGTCGGGAACAGCATGGGCGACCGGATGAGCCATCGCTCAACCTGATCGGACTAACGAACGAGACATGGCAGGTGAAAAACCCCCTGACAGGAGTCGTCGAATACACACACCGGGCAGAAGTGCACATAGCGAGTGAGCAGAAACCGGGGTTGATGTGGACAAGAATTCTGACTCATAAACGTGAGTGCACGCGTAGCATGGGAACCAGCGGAGTGAACAATAAAAATTGTGCTTTAGTGAATAACTACAGTATTATGGAAACCGGTCAGTAACCGGTTAACAATGGCATATGCACTGTTAAAGCCTGTGTCTTGATTGGTTCAGTACAAAAGAACGTGCCAAATATCGGAGTATACAACAATGCAGTTGTTTTCCGCTCATGACATCATTTCCCAAGAAAGGTGGCCTTTTGTATCGTGTTTTCGATAGATTGTGAATCGGAGAGGTTCTCACGACAATCGGCTACAACATAACCACTACCATCTCGCATATTTAGGTCATTATAAGGACACACGGTGCTACATAAATTCTGTCATTTAACTTACCGTCATTGTTTCACTTTTAAAATTCCATGACACGTTTTCCTTTAAGACTGTTGCTTAACAAATTGGAACGTCAGTATAGCTTACCCACGTAGACACCAATCGAATAACTCACCAATTCAAATGAAATAAAATGGCCATCAATGTCAATTTTATTACAAATCATATATTGCGGTCGTTGAAAATACACGGTTCTTTTTGTCCAACTCACATCTTAACATGCCGCGCGAGTGCATGCTCGCGTTTGTGAAGAAGAATCCCAGGCCACAACCCAACGACGGTTTCCACTCGCACGTTGTGTGCACTTCTGCCTGATTTGTGTGTTTGGTTGATGCCTTCTGTTGCGAGTTTCTTGCCTGCCACTTCTCGTCCGTTGGTCCGGTTTAGTTGAGTGATGGCTCATCTAGTGGTCCGTGTTGCTCACCGTGCGCTCGTTATGGGTTTTGACCATCTTAGTGTGGTGGATTGTCAGGTCGGAGGTGCGAGTTTTCGAACGCTCGGCCAAATACCTCAACGCGGCACCAGTGTAGCGAGAAGGCGTCCAATAAAGCACAATCTGTATCGTCCAAATCGCCAGTCACATGCAACGCGCGCTCTCTCGTTTATGAGTCATAATTCCAACCCACAACACCCGTTCTCACGTCGTGTGCACTTTTGACGGGTTTACGTGTGTGACCGGTGCCTTCTATCGGAGGGTTTTCCGCTTGCCATTCCTCGTCTGTTTGTCCGATTTCGTTGCGCGATAGCTCGTCCGGCTGCTCGTGCTGTCCGCCATCCACCCAATGTTGACCTTGACCGTATTCCAACATCCTGCCGAGATGTTCCTCTAAATGTTGGACAGACCACGCCTCCGATCTGGCCGTCTGTCGTATTTCGCCAGCTCTGCCTCGCCCGTTGGTCCGATCCAGTCGAGCGATGACTCATCCGGTCGCGCACGTTGTCCTTGATCCGATCGCGGCAGGTTTTCGAACGTACCTCCCCCGCGTTGAGGTATTCGGCCGAGCGTTCGAAAACTCGCACCTCCGACCTGACAATCCACCACA
>QNGE01004980.1:0-25798 GCA_008508345.1 Paragonimus westermani | reverse complement strand
CCAACAAGTTGGTTTATTGCGCAAACTTCCGTATAGGTCATGTCAAAAACTAAACCACAAACGTGTACACTCATTTGCACGACGGACATGCACTCACATACATTGGGTGACAGTACGTGGTCATTCGCCTCGGTGAAAGTTCTCACACATCATGTACACACTGTTTCGATAGTCTCTTCTTGTCCGTCGAGTTCGGGGCTTGTCCTTTTGCTCCTGAATGTCCCCATGTGGGTGACACACTACTTGTGAGTAGTATACTACTCACAACGAAACTGCCTGTTATACAACAAGACTAATTAAATGTCCAAAACTTGAATATGTGAAAAGTCACGAACGATGTTTTCACAAGTATGTTGGATGGTGTTTTCTTCCAGAGATTTTGGGTTTTATGACTTCTGTAATCTGGCAATGTCACCTCCAAGACAGTGATCACTCACGGCACTTTCAACGAATGTGCGCCTCGAAAGCTGCAGATCTCATGGACCCTAATTGGTGTGTGATAAAATGTGCGTTTATGTGAAGCGCCCTACTTGGAGACCACAGCTCAAGCACTTGACGTACCCTTGTTGAGAGGCCAGACTAGCCCTAGTAGCAGTGAAAAGTACTTTGCTGACCGATCCACAAAATATGATTCTCAGCAGTAATTACAGTTTTCCATTATAGGCATCTACCACCGAAAAAATTGGTCGCGCTAGTGCTGATCCTCTGAAAACTATACCCTAGTACCTTACAGAGACGCCCCCTACTTTCCTCATTTTAAGGAACAGGTAGGCTCGTTACAACTAACAAACATCAGGAAGAAGGTTGATTCCTTCTCAATACAATGCCGGAAATGTCTCGCATATATGGACATATTGAGAAGTCAGACGGTCGAAGTACTCTCGCCGTGAGCGTTCCTCATGAAACCATTGATCTTCTTTCATCATATAAGACAGGTGATAGTTCAGCGTTATTCGGACGGGAACGTGTAGCTGGAATCAGACGGACCTAGAATGGCGCCAAGGCCCTGCGCGTGGAGGAAATTAGTCGTAACCACAGGCCCCCTGAGGAAAGACCCGGTTATCGCGCTCACCTGATCACATGTGCCGTGTGGCTTTACCCGCATATCAGCCTTACATTGGTGCAATTGGGGTCAAGAACAGTTAACATTATCAGAAGTGGTAACATGCATCAGAGGCTCACATTGCTGGAACTACAATCACAAAACACTTACGAAAAACGGGTCATAGCATCCCTGGTGTTAACTTCTTTGTCACCTGTTGTCCAAGAAGTTCGGAAGTGTGCTGAGTCTATTGCCAACTTTCTAACAGTTATGGTCGTGTGCGAACAGAAACGAAGAATCACTAGTCTGTTTTTGTAATCATCTGTCCGGCTTCAGTAGAAATTTCAACGAGGTTATAACGATGTTACTTTTTCAGACTACGGGTCTCTAACAGTTTTGATTTTCACTGCGGTCAAAAGCTCATAAGTAACATTCCAACTTTCACACAAGACAGTAAAAATTTGACCCCAAAACATAATACACTTTATCGCTTTCTGATTGGTTCGCCTTACAATTCCTCACCAAACCTATTTTGTTCTTCTCACTTTAACAGATGGTCTGTTTTTCAGCAGTGAGCTTTCTGACTTCACATTATTCAACTTTGCTGAGTAATGACCGCAGTAATTTTACCGTTGCATCAAATGAGTTACAACAAAATGTATACACACACACACACACACAACATCTTACGCTCTAATGATGGTTCTTTTCCGATACGCCAAAAGCTGCGGTTGATCATCTAATAATTAGTGTATCCAAAGTCTGAGAGTAAACCCCTCTCTCTATTTTGAGGATATCAGAACAGCAGTTATAAAGAGCTGTCTTGTGACAATATGGTGACGTACAACTTCGCTAGTGTGATTCCTTCAAGCGTGACTCCTTTTCGTATCTAGTGGGTTAAAATCGTTCTCCAAATCAACGCAGCAAATAAGCTACAGCTATGAGATTCCCGTATCACCGTTTGGTTTGTACTCATGGTACCTCTGAACTGTGACGAAATGCGACAGCTTGTTGTATAAGTATAAAAAGTTCGAACTGTTGCGTCAGAAATTTTACCTAATGTTGTCGAGCAAGATCGTGACCAGTTTTGATGTGTGTGTTTATGATTATACAACAGAAAACACGCCGGTTGTATCTGCCAGTTTGGATTCCCTAATAGTGTACGTTTTGCAATACTTGGCCGGGTCTATTCTTTGAACAACAACCTTTTAATAATTTGTACGGTCTGTCAAAAACTTGATAATACACCGTTTCGACGACACAGAAAGTTCTATGCTTGGTTCGGGCAGTCATAATGTGTTTAAGTTAGCATGCATGTTTGGATGAAAAAATGGTCAGGGTGATTTCCACAAAGCGTCTATGTTCATAGTTAGAAAACGGTAGCCATTACCATTGTCTACTCGGATCGTAGTTGAAGCCACAAGTTGGCACCGTGCAACGATTGCGCGCCCAGTACCTAAGAACGCTGCTGGCGCTTATTTCCCAGTGCCCATCAACTGCATGATTCTAATCAGACATCCCTCATTCACACTGTCATCGGTCCAACGGATCTAACATATATTTGCCATGGCCGGGATATGAACCCCGGCCACGCATTGATGAGGCAACCGTGTTGACCACTGCGCCACTCAGCTCACATTAGACACGACCAAATGATCAAATCTGAACGCTCAACCACTCTCGCTTGTGAGCAATGATCAGGTTGCCCGATCGTCTCCAGACAAGACACAGCAACTGTCCTGTTAACCTCAGTCGATAATCCCGCGAATAGAACTTCCAAGACATTAAACCTCATTACTACTACTGACGAGCTCTAATGTGAGCAATATTCGAGTCTAGTGCTTCTTCTCTACAGAGGCTGGCTACAAAGTCTATCTAAGTGCGAAGGCTGTGATCAAATGTGAGTGATGTTCAAATTGAAAGTAAACCAAATCCCCGACTACTCATCAAGGATTTAACATAAGTCCATCGGGCTTGCCATGCTGACTGAAAATATCGCAGAATTTAACAGTCAAACGAAATCTGAAAGGCAACTGAATCTCAGTTGTCGACTACAAAATTTGTGTATAACTGGGACACTGCAAAGCCTTGGGAGACTACAGAGGAGTTACTGGCAAAATGCACACACTGAAACGCGTATTACACGGTCCCAGAAGGCGCATATAATTTCAACATATAAAGCATTTCAGCAGTATATTCGAGTTTATCTCTTGTCGTCAGTAGTGCTGTCCTTGCCACTGTCAGGATATAAACTCTGGCCACGCTGTCTTGAGCAACCGTGATGATCACTAAGTTGCTCACCTCACGTTAGGAACCGCCGAACTGCCATACGCTAACGCTCACCCACATTAGCTTGCGAGTAAGGCTCACACTGTCCAGTCAATTCGAGAAGAGATACAGTAGCGATATTGTTAACTCCGTTTGACAGGCCCACGACCAGGACTTCTGACCAAGCTTAGCTCACGTAAGTCATCACACTTGCTGGCCAGTATTTTGAGTATTGATAAGTGATCTGTGAGAATGCAAAAGCTTTAGTAAACTGCGTGTTGTCTAACTGATATCAGCCCAAATTCCCTATCACTTATCAGTGAGACCGTTTCCGCTAATTATCCATTCACCTGTTTGCTGGTTTCCTGCATCAACATGCCTCAGTGATAGAAAGACCCTCTTCGTTCCACGAACGAAGTTATGACAATTAAGCAAGCTTAAACTGCGTGGATTCAGGCCGTGTTTCTTGATCATAGTGTCTTGTGGTACGTACACCTACTCCTATCATTGTTCCACCAGAACAGTCAAATTTTGCACGTTGATAACGCCCGTCTCATCACTGTACTTGTGGGCTGGCGCTAACACCAGCTGTTTATATCGGCCAACTTGACCGTGTGGTCTTAACTCCACATATCTTTGGGATCATCTTGACGGTAAGTTTACCAGGACTACAAAACAGTTAACACAGTCATAGTTGGGGCGAAAACCGTGTGCTTCAACAAACGCCACACATTCTTTATAACGGTATTCCAAAGAACACTTTTAGAGTACAATTCTTCGTGCAACTTTGTAACAGGTAGGAGGATAAGTACAACAAAACCCATGGGGTCGCAAAATTATGCGATGCACGCCAACACCCTCTTTTTGTTTGATTTGTTTGGTTTCACTACCAACTGCCTGTCGAAAGTGAACCAGTTTGACTCGATTCCCGACCCATAGCTTAGTGCCCTCTGGTAACGATCCGCCCTGAAGTCTAAATTGTGTAGTTCGTACACACATTCTTGTGGAAATACGTCTAAAACCTCTTTGGGTATGAACAGCCACTCAGTAAGCTGAAACCCATTTGAACCAAGGATACGCCTCAATTCATCGGTCACTACGTTGCCTCTCACTGTCTCCAATGTCATCAAACTTTCGTATAGGTAGAAGCGTCGTTCTGTTAAGTGTACGCATCCAGGCCTGTGTGACTGGCCCGATTAAGTGATTCGCCGTTCATGGCACGCTAATGGGCCCGCCACCTTGCGCATGTGACCTTTCTGACTGGACATGTGGAATCCGACGCGTTTACGCTTGTATATTGATATTGTACTGCCTACCGTCTCGCTGTACCGTCGCGTCCGCCAATTATCGCCTGCATTTTCTATCGTATATTTGTCCTCTACGCTGCAACACCATACTGCTGCTTAACTGTGCCTGTCTTCTACATTCACAATACGGCAGTTACAGTCTACTCGTTGCAATACACGAATCTCGTTAATAAAAGGCCTTTGAAGTTATGGAGTAGAACAAAAAGATTCCACTTGCGATATTTAGCGCATAAAATCTAAAATCCTTTTAATTTTCAGAGTCCGTTTTTCGTAGCGCATAATATATACAAAACAGAAAATGTACCACCAGACAGATGCACATTTATTTCGTAAATGCCCGGTGGTTTGAGCACATTTCCGAGTTGCACTCCAGGAGGCTTTGGGTCGATTTATCTCTCTCGGGCACATGCACTTGCAGGAACTTTTTTTACGTAGGCTAACGCTGGCAAGTTTGATTATCAAGTCTGGTCCCCGAAGTAAACGGCTGTCATGTGCTACCACTTCAACAAATGTTCCGCAGTCAAACACACACGTGTTGTGAGGATAGTGTAGTGAGGAAGCTACCATCTGTTTGACAGCGGGCGCGTTTTAAAGCTCATCTTCCTGATTTAACCCTCCACGGTGTGTGACTACATAACATCGGAGAACTCACTCAGGGGTTTTGCGTCCTTAATCACTCTCCTCCTGTAGGATGACAAGCGCTTCTCTATCGCGGTATCAAGTAGACCGTTCGTATCTGGATGACAGTTGTGTATTGACTCCTCAAGAAAATCGCAGCGGTGTCATCCATTCGCGCTGCGTCTGAACCCTTGACGGAACAATCATCCGTAATTATTGGGTCGCCGTCCCCAGACTCACGCACGTACATTCATATATATACATATATATATATGTATATATATCAGGTCATTAGTGCATATCCTTATCACTATCGGAACTAGAGCTCAGGCCAGGTTTTCCTGACGCAATCGTGTTTACTACTACGCCATTGACCCCACACTGCGCACCACTGGGCAAGCATGCGTGAAACGCCCAACCACATTTGCTTGTGATTAATGCTCTGATTGCCACATCGTCTCGAGAAAAGACACAGTAACTGTTCTGTTAAATCCAATCGACGACCCCTCGAGTAAGACTTCAATTCAAGTTGAAATCACACAAATCATGAACTTGTTGAACGATATTTTGTTTACTGATAAGTAATGTGGGAGTGCTAGTCCCTGCTGTGGCAAGGATATCCACTACTGGCGACCTCTGAAGAGAGCGAAACACGAGTCTAGTGATTCTTCTCGAAAGGGGCCGATTGGAATACCTATGGGGATGCGACAGCTGTTACCATTTGTAGATTATGTTAAATTCACATGAAAGCCCAATTCCCTACCACCCGTCAGTATATGTATCTACTGTGATAATCGCAGGTTGTGGGTTAGCAATTCTAAAATCACAGTAGGTCATGATCATGTGTCCATCTGCTGGAATGATACGACTATGGGCCGTCAGGGTGTCGTGCTCACTTTACTATCATTAGTCCGACAACTGTCAAACAAAGAGCCCTCCGCGACTCAAGCACCAAGAGGTCGCTGGCTGGTTGGCACCAGTCTGTGTCTCACGTTCCGTAACAAATGGCCTGACGTGTCGTCACCTACAAAAATGCGTGTAAGTAGGAATACAGCAGTATTACATCCACAGCTCTCGGTCTTCTGTTCCTACTATGTAAAGTCTGACATTGGGCTCGAGCTAGCTCTTTGCTTGTTGTGCCTTCCACAAGTTCGGTTATCACATTACCACACCTTCGGGTCCTACTAGCTAAACCGGAACGAACCCTAAACGATTGCTCCTGGACCCAGTGGATATAGGCACAATGCATAGTCCCTACTTTCCGGATAGCTTCTTCATCTGCTAAGTTATTACGCGTTGACGCACGTCTGGTAAATACTTTAGCTCAGTTAGCCACAGATTTTGCTCGTAAACAAGTGAAGCAACGTTTGTGATCCATTGCAATGTCTTTACATTCATCGAACATCTGTACTGAGATCCGGTCTGTCGCGACCGCCCAAAAATGAGAGGTATTTAGCTGTACTTTGAGCGATCATTGGCGTTCTTATTCTGAATTTACACCCAATATGTGTAGAATTTGGCGTATTGGTAGCACACTGAAATACGTGCTACACTCACAGCTAGCAACGAATATTCACTAGTCTGTGAAAGTTAAGAGTCTTGCAAATGTTAATTCCCCATCTCTAGCCGTAATACAGCCGGACAGTTCGATCTATCGACATTGCAATTTTGACAACAGTGATCTCACAATACCCAGTAACATCGATCAGCTGTTGTCTCCATCCCAGCGTACAGCGGCTACAATGTGAGCTGACAACCACCTATACGAGTCACCAACATTTATAGCCTATCAAAATCCTCGTACCTTGAATTTCGGCCACCGGAAATCGACTTTCTGACTGGTTGAGCATCTGGATTTGATTGACCAATGTACACGCCAGAGATACCAATTAATTTCGAATAGCCCTGGTCGCACGGTAATCGGATGCAAGGCTCGATGACTACTCGTGTAGTGACGATCGCACCATACTACGTACACCAATATTCAGTAGCAGCACTAATCGAAATGATCATGAGATAAATACGAGAGATACGGGAAGGATCATTAGTGAGCAGCATCATGTGGAATGGCTTTCGCCACATAACGGAACTGAAACATGGTGTCCAAAGCGACTGGAGCATCCTCAGGTGAGTGTGGTGTGCAAATGAGTGTTTCTGTTCGTAGTCCCGTTGAGACGTATAAGTCGTGTGTGCCATCCGCCTTCTCGGTTCACAACATTCACGCCCTACCTTGAAGGTAATTGGAGAGACAGGTCAGTTTCATTTCCTTATCTGCTGTTCCACTAGATGCTTGCAGTTCAAAATTAAGCAAGAAAAGGAAGTAGCCTCCGGGTAGCCTCCGTGTAACGTTTTTACCTCCAAATTTGGAAGGCGCAGATCTATGTGGTTCGTTCTGTGCAACAGTTCCACGTCTGCATAAGTTATATGCGATTCTTTGTGAATCCCGGCACCAAACCTAAGCAGGGTTGATGCAGAACTCGGAATTAATTACCTAAACGATGTTTCCCTAATTCAGGCATACGATTTTCTGGGTGCACCTCATATTTTTGGCTCTAACTACTCACCAACTAACTCTTCATCATCCCTGTACCTGTCTTTGGGCCAAGTTCCTCTATGATTCTAGGACCATCAAACATCAGATTCATATGCAATAACACAAATGTTGTCTACAGCCGGCTCTTTAATTGCATAATAATCACGAAATTGAGCTAATATGTTAGAGTTAGGATGAGCTGAAAAGAGGGTATTTGAAGATGACTCGCTAAAATGGGCAAGATGGCCACGGATGAGTCCTAGCTGCAGAACATTTGGATACGAGGTGTACAAAATGCTGCGCTCACGCATCACACCGAAATCACCACCGAGACTGCGTGTGCGATTGCCCAGGTGGAACAGAGTTTGCTGAGCACTCGGCACACAGGTGTCTTTGTCAGCAGCGATGACTGGAGCTTCACGGAAACGGCTGTCATAATGACCGTACAGTGCACCTGTAGTGGAAAGCGTACCCACAGTGGGACCACAGTGATCCTAGAAATCGATAGGAGGAAACAGGATATCAATGCGCGTTACACTTCTAGTAGAGATCAACATTATTTTGTCTGATGAACTCGGTCAAAAAAGTAGGCAAATACGCTATTGCCCATCAAAGGAAATTGCGTGCTGTTCATCGGTGAGGTAGTTCATAGGAGCAGGTCTCACCGCCAAATGCCAGTAATCGATCTACATCGATTAAAGGAATTGAGGACGTCAGTTACGCTAAATGACGCTACCAAATCGATCAGTCCAGAGATTGAAGCTGGGGGATCGCAGTGAGCACAATGGTCTTATACAGTGCTGAATAAAACAATGAAAGATAGTATGAATATAACAAAGTCCAACCGTGATTCCTCGTGCAGAACCAGTGTGCTGAATGATGCGTGATGTCAAATGCACACTGAACAGTGTATGCAACGCAGCCTATAGTAATGCGCCAGTCGGACTGAAATGAGGTCAGTATATAGGGTGGTTGGCAGGTATACCAATAAGAAATGAAGTCAGAGGGAGGTGTTTCTTATTGAGTAACAGGAGGGCTCAACCGGACGATTTTAATCGAGAGATGGCCCGAAGACTGACGAGACTCATTGAGTCATGTAAGAATTACTTTTGTGGCCAATAAGAAAAGTCGATTGACATTACAAAACAATATAATTAACTGAAATTCGCAAATCATGAGGGAAACGGTGACGACGTTGGGTACAAGCAGTAAACGGATGAACTGAATTCAATTACAAAGCACAAATGCATTGTTCGGCAATAAACAGTCTATCGTCTTGATTAGTCGAATGCAACAAGCTAACAGTATTTGTTGGGATATACATCGGAATTAATAGAAAACAGATATAACCTTGAAGAATGTAAAAATATGGAACCAGTTACTAGTTGAACAGAGTTACGCAACCTGCCATCAAACAGGCCTAAAACGTCTCAGTAAATCAACATGACTTCAACAGGCAATCGCAACAGTGTGGCACTTCGAGGTTTGCCAGCTGCAAGATTAGGGGAACTTTCTTTCGACAGAGGTAGATCAAATTAGTATTTTGAATAGAAACCCGAAACATAGTCTTTTTCAGAGTAAGTTTATGCTAATTGCCTTAATCATCTGCTATATAACTCTTCAATGCGATTACAATATAGTACGTCAATTCTGATTAAGCTGGGCGTAAAATTTCGGATTTTTTTAATACCCGTCGGTCTTTGGGTTTCCACGATGGTCACATGAGTAACTGATAGTGGGAAACTAATATCGGTAGGTAAAAGTGGACGTAGTCTGAAGTCCATCTCGGTAAAGCAATTTTATTTGCCGCCGTCTTCCTTTTGTTCAAAATTGTTAGGCCAACCTCCCTTGGCTGTGGTAACCATTCATTCAGTTTATAAGATACGCAATGTAAGATTACGATACTGAGTTCTATGCCAAATCAAATACATCCGTCAGCTGAGACAAATATTTAACGTCAGGATGTTGGTTGATTGGGTGGCATGAGTATTCATTTACACCAGCTTACAGCTATGGGAGCTTGGTGGTTAGTGTATCCTGTGTAGTTCATTTCATGTGCATGTATCCGTTGCTGATTAACATGTAAACAAGTCCACATAGGTTTTGACAGAATTAGTGACTCGTCTAACTCCTCACGCGCACGGCTATCAAATTTGGAGCCTCGAGTGGTCCCTAGGCTATAAATCGCTGTTGAATCCCGTAACGTGTTTTCTTGATGAGGCGCAATACTAAGTGGCAAATATATACTAGCAACGCATTGTGGTCCAAATAGCTGACTATAAGTGAATATGTCCTACTTTGACATCAACGTGTCTAGTCACTTAGTGTTCAACAGTAAGTGGCTTTCAATTTTCAACAGTCAGTTGATAACGTCAATGTGTTGACTGGTATACGGCCAGGACACACTGAAAATACACAAGGTAAGAGGTCATGCTCTACATTGTAGCGTTTGTCTCATGATTCTCTGCGGTAAATTAGCGGTTGAACGTAGGTCTTCGAGGGTTGTTTCCGTTATTTAACTTACACACATTAGCAGAAGTACAATTTCCCCAGTGAATATGATGAAGTCAAGAATCCTTCAACATGTGAGTTACCAGCCGAGCAAAACAGTAGGCTTTACAACAAATTTTCGTCGACTTCATCACTGACTAGTAATTCTTAAATTACCAGTTTCGCGTAGCCCACAACAGTCACGGTTGTCTGGGCTTTTTCGTTAATATCAGTACAAGGAATTAGAATCTGTTACGCTTCCAAATTACATGGAATCTTTTAATCATTGTTCAAATAGACTCTGGAAAAGCGAAACGTCGATAAAACGTTAGAGTTGTTGTAAACGGCTCCGCTGTCGTTATTCACAGCGAGCTATCACCGTATCTTTTGCAGCGATTCTTATCTTTTGATACCACCCACTTTGCGTCTCATGTCACCAGTTGCAGAATGGTATTTTATCCATCCGCCTCTCGTGGCCCGAAAAATCCTTAAAGAGTGGGCTGTCCAGTACCTTACGTTACTTGTTCATGTTGTTACTTGGCCTGACATGCTGCTCTAACTGTCCGACAAAATAATGGTATCTAGTCAGGTTTACCCGGTCGACCACAAACATGTATGCTTGACGTACACCAAATCACAAACACCGGTGAAAAACTACCAAACGATGAATGTCACAACTTACAGACTTGTGAGCAGCGAAGCGCAACAGGTCAGAAAAACACAAATGGTTACAAGACGCCTGCTTGTTATCGCCAAGTGACGGTGTCTGAAACGAGATGTTATCCATAACACTAACGTGTTAGCCATATACAGGCCATATACGGGCAGTGTACCAGTTCCGTTATCATGCGTAGCTTACAAAACCACCAGACTGTGGTTCTCTTAATCCACATCCAAGACCTACCTTCCTCGTTCAATCCTGTTTATGTGCTCCCAACACCGTCCCGTTCAGCTGTTCAGGTTGTAAAGGTGTGTAAGTCATCACAGTATGCCAAGCGGCCGCCTTTTCGTAGTGGATTGGAAAGCGGCATTTTAGTGTTTTATTATACGGGAACAAAGGGACCAAGATATGGGATAATTTGTCACGTGCAATTTGACATTGAAGCGTGGTTCAAGCTGCAACAAACAACCGTCGGGGTGATGACTCATGTGTTATTGATCTGGCCCCCAGTTTTTGACTTTGACATGTTGATCGATCAGCGGCTAAACACGCATGTATGCACTGATCATTTCTGTGTTAGTAGAGTGGACTATGTGCAGGTGTGCGTGCGTGTGTACAGCTGGCCTTTCTGTTTACGACCGTTGTCACCCTCTGTATCATATTGTAGTGTGTAACTCTGTATGTGTGTTTCACTACCAACGAACGACACAACAACCTAGTGTGCAATTATCGTGTTAACGACAGGGAGACTGCCTTGCTCTGAGTAAACCTCATAATGGTAAACTTCGGAGCTCGTACACAATTGTCCATCTAATTCAGTGAAATCTGGTCACAAAGAGAAACCACCGCTTGACGTTACTCCGCATACATCACCGGAGCAAAAAGACATGTTAAGATGTGGTAATATTTTGTTTACAGTCACTAGTCACGAACGCAAAACACGAGAACTATACAAAATAGGTCAAAAGCGATGGAGAGATAATGGACGTGTGTGTATTCACATAAGGTATTATGTCAGTAATAACACGGCAACTCGATGGGTTGCTTTTTGGGTACACGGTGCCAGAGATCCAACATAGTTTCACAAGAAGCCAGTAACTTATGAATGAGTAACAATAATTTGACCGAGCTAACTGGGTCAACTGTTAACTGTGTACATCTTCATAACTGCTCAAAGACGCTTAGCCGACAAGAGCTCGTCTCAGTTTCAACTAACAGCGCTTGATCGAATTTTGGAATTCAGAGGGAACAACCAGGTACAAAATAAGGCCTGCCTAATTTAGAAAATATACGGCTGTTTGGTTGTCCTTAGATCACACCACCCCCAAGGGACCAGTCCCACAAAACTGAAATAGGAAGTTCTAAGGTTTCGGGGTAAACGGTCAATATTGTGGGATAATTTGAATGTCCCTACGTGGACGTGGCAAGCATTGTTGTTTAAACCAACGGGTGATGGAAGTAAATTTTGTTGCATTATGTTTTTACGGTTGGCATAATTGGAAGCTGAGTTGTGACCGTCCAGCTCGATTTCTCCAAGTGACCGTCGTCGCGTAAGTATGACGCGAATAAACTTAATTATGCGCCTTGCCCATGGAGGTCCACTTTGATTCCTGCTACTTGAATTTTTACTTCTTACAAACGCTCGTTCTTATCGACGTAATGTGAGGTTCATTGAGCGCCATCTGGTGTATGTAAGCAAATAGAAGACTGTTTTCTTTCTGATGGGTGGGAACAGTGGTGGTGTTGTTCGTAGCTCGGGTTGACGGTTTTGGTATTGATATGTTCGCCGAGCTTGGCATTTAGGTTGCAAACGTTTCATCACCAAGCGAGGAAACATCACCAGTACGTGAGTGTTCCAAAATTATACGCTGAAACACTCACGCACTGATGATGTCACCTCGTTTGGTGATGAAACGTTTGCAACCTAAATGCCAAGCTCGGCGAACATATCAATACCAAGAATGTTTTCTTGAATTTGTATTTCAAAGATGTAATTCAGTGAGTCCATTTACTCTCATACGGGGAGTTTTGTCGAAGCAAATATCGTTTCAAACATCAGTCTAGCCATCTAGATAACCAAGACTGCCTAGCCAACTAACAGATCGGTAGCTACGTTTTCGTCTATTCAACACTGTGCTCACAAGTTCACTGCAATTGCTATGATATTTACGTAGATTTTACTGGTCCGATTTCAGAAACTGATATTCTGCGGACACTTCAGAGGCGAGTTCATCAAACTCCTAGTAAATGCACAAGCCCGCAATAGTAGTGGGAGCAGAATTATTGCTCATCGTTAAGGCGTACCATAACAATTCGAAATTTCAAGCTGCTGCTTAAGGTCACCAAGTTCAATACCAGTGTTTACAGATTCTTTACTGAATTCTGATGGATGGGAACGGTGGTGGTATTGTTCGTAGCTCGGGTAGATGGTTTTCGTATTGATATGTTCGCTGAGCTTGTCATTTAGGTTGCAAACGTTTCAACACCAAGCGAGGTGACATCAAGAGTGCGTGAGTGTTTCAGCGTATAGTTTTGAATGTGGCGTTTGGTGAATTTGGATCGATGCCTGCTCCTATATAGCAGAGTGGGTTGACCTACTGGTCTGAATTCTGGTTGGACGCTTTCTGTCGTGTTTGACCTGACCCACCATTGGTTGATTTTGTCGCAATTAATCTTTGACCTGATGTCCGATCGGTTGTTCCCCGGAGTCCATGGGCTGGAGTCTGATTGGTAGCTCTCTGTCGTTTGGGATTACCGGTATTTGGGCTTGACGACGTTTACGTCTCCTCAAATCCTTGATTCGCATTGGTTCATAGATTTTGTCTAGTTCGATGTGTTTGTTTATTGAACCGGTTGATGAGTACCAAGCTTCGAGAAAATCTCTTGCATGTTTGGTATTTGCCTGAGTAAGGATTTCTGCGGTGTTCAAGTTGAATGCGTATTCAATTTCGTCCTCGTGGGCAAAGATCAGGGAAAATTGATCGTGCCTCTTGATTGCCAGTTCGCGTTCATGTATTCGTGTTGATAATTTCCGTCCAGTTTGGCCGACGTAGTGTTGTTTACAGTCATTGCATTGGATTTTGTAAATGACGTTTCTTCTGTCAGCGAGCTTGGATTGTTCTTTTTTTGATTTTGATGGTATCTTTCGTAATGTTGCTGTTGGCTTTTGCGCTAACGTGATACCGTGTGTTCTCAGTAGTCTTGCGGTCATTTCTGATACGGTTTTGATGTATGGTAGTGCAATCTGTTTTGTTGGTGGCTCAGTAGTGTTGGACTCTCTGTTTTTTGTAATAGACTCCGTCTGATGAAATTTCGTGGGTATCCGTTGCGAAGAAATACTCGGTGTAGGTAGTTTTCTTCCTTTCTCCGGAGCTCTGCGGTGCTACATTGTGTCTCAGCCCGTTTGAACAGAGTTCGAATGCAGCTCCTTTCATGGCAGACTGGGCGGTTGCTGTGAAAACTAAGGAGTTGGTCCGTGTGTGTCTTTCCGATAAACTGTGGTCTCCAGTGTTCCATCAGATTTGCGGTTGATCAGTACATCTAGGAACGGTAGTGGTTTGTCCGTTTCAATCCGCACCGTAAATTTACTATCGTTGAAAATGTTGTTTAGCAGGTGTAGGTAGTTTTCTTCCTTTCTCCGGAGCTCTGCGGTGCCACATTGTGTCTCAGCCCGTTTGAACAGAGTTCGAATGCAGCTCCTTTCATGGCAGACTGGGCGGTTGCTGTGAAAACTAAGGAGTTGGTCCGTGTGTTTCTTTCCGATAAACTGTGGTCTCCAGTGTTCCATCAGATTTGCGGTTGATCAGTACATCTAGGAACGGTAGTGGTTTGTCCGTTTCAATCCGCACCGTAAATTTACTATCGTTGAAAATGTTGTTTAGCAGGTGTAGGTAGTTTTCTTCCTTTCTCCGGAGCTCTGCGGTGCCACATTGTGTCTCAGCCCGTTTGAACAGAGTTCGAATGCAGCTCCTTTCATGGCAGACTGGGCGGTTGCTGTGAAAACTAAGGAGTTGGTCCGTGTGTTTCTTTCCGATAAACTGTGGTCTCCAGTGTTCCATCAGATTTGCGGTTGATCAGTACATCTAGGAACGGTAGTGGTTTGTCCGTTTCAATCCGCACCGTAAATTTACTATCGTTGAAAATGTTGTTTAGCAGGTGTAGGTAGTTTTCTTCCTTTCTCCGGAGCTCTGCGGTGCCACATTGTGTCNCGGATGAGTCATCGCTCGACTGGATCGGACCAACGGGCGAGGCAGGGCAGGCGAAATACGACAGACGGCCAGATCGGAGGCGTGGTCTGTCCAACATTTAGAGGAACATCTCGGCAGGATGTTGGAATACGGTCAAGGTCAACATTGGGTGGATGGCGGACAGCATGAGCAGCCGGACGAGCCATCGCGCAACGAAATCGGACAAACAGACGAGGAATGGCAGGCAGAAAACCCCCCGATTGGAGGCGCTGATCACACACGTAAACCGGTCAGAAGTGCGCACGACGTGTGAACGGAGACTGGAGGGTGTTGCGGGTTGAAATTATGACTCATAAACGAGAGAGAGAGCGCGTTGCATGTGACTGGCGATTTGGACGATACAGATTGTGCTTTATTGGACGCCTTCTCGCTAAATTATGAATTACTTGGCGTGTCCCAATTGTCTCGAATCCATAATGGCTGCAATCGCGTTGTGGAGTTCTACTTTCTCTCAAAACACTAGTTTACTCGTGTTCAGTCTGTTTTTTAAGTAATTTCTATATTATGTGATGGCCTGATTTTAGTGATATTGACTGCCTGTTTAATGACACCACGCCCATGTCTGCCAGAAGAATCTCTGAACTCAACAATTATCAGACCAGAAACAATGACTGCTTGAGAATTTCTGCTTCAAGTTATCTAACTTGTTGAGACACCGTATATTCCCATTGCGTTATGTGCACTATTTTTGAAGGGTTCATGCTGCTAGTGGTGGTAGATAACCAATCCCCAACTAGGCACTGCGTCGTCATTGACAAACGGTTTAGTATGAACACCACATACCTCTTACGTGGGTATCCTGAAAAAAACAGTAGTACAGCTGTTAATAAATCTCAGGGAATATGCACTGGTTATGAACAGATAGCTTTTTACCATTTGCATCACTTTTACTCACCAAGGCTTTTTATTCACCTTTCCTCCTCAAGGCAGTCAACAGCGGTGCGTTGATGACGCCAAATTGGTGGACAAGTTCCGTTACGATACCTGACACTTTAGCTGCATATTAGGACGTGATTTTTGAGAAGCCGTTATGGATTCTTCGGAATTTGCCAAACTCAAGAACTTTCCGTGTGTCAGCTTCAACATTAATAATGCATGCAAAGTTTACTGGGTTAAATGAACTTTCTGGGTGATCCAGTTCCAGTACCATAATGACGCATGAACTAACACGCAGTGAGTGCAATCGGAATGATTTCGTATGGATAACATGATAATAGCACCGGTGGTTTGTCAAGTCCGAAATGTGGATTGCACCGGGTAAATGAAATAAGATAAACGCGCCATATAGGCATAAGCCACACACAAGTTACCAGCATGAGGGCTCCGTTATGTCCACAGTCTACTGGTGATCCGGGGTTTTAAACGTAACAGAGTGATTGAACTACCACTTCAGTGACAAACCGACGAGGAAACGACGCCGACGACCACCTCGCTTAGATCGGACTCCGGATTTCAAGGGCTGAAATCACCGCGAAAAACTGTATGGTCTTTCGGCACAAGCAGATTGCAATCTAATTGGAGTCGAGACTATGATTCGTTGTTGTCTCTGATTGTTCACCCCAGGGCCCTCTGCTCCAACAAAGGCTCCACGGGACTGGATTCAAGTGGTCCTTTTGAGAATGTTGTCCTTAGTGGGTGGACCCCTGGAAAACAAGCTGGTGTCGTAAGAGTGAACAATATGTGTTAGTACTGTTGTGTCCGCAAAATACGCTTGACCAGCAAGTTGGCTTATTGCGCAAACTTCCGTACAGGTCATGTCAAAAACTAAATCACAAACGCTTGCACTCATTTGTACAACAGACGCGCACTCACGTGCATTGGGTGACAGTACGTTGTCATTCGCCTTGGTGAAAGATCTCACACAGCATGCACACACTGCTCCGATAGTCTCTTCTTGTCCGTCGTGTTCGGGGCTTGTCCTTTTGTTCCTGAATGTCGCCTGTGGGTAGTATACTACTCATAACGAAACTGCCTGTTATACAACAGTACTGCGATATTTGCTAATTGGACACCATTTGTATGCCATACTTTTACTTCGCGTTCACTGTCAAAACGGCATTCAACCGAGACCGACTTCGTTCCTATTTGATCTCTGCTGGTGGTCATGGGCTGATTTAGGTTTACACCGGAAACTAATGATCCAGATTCCCATCCATTATTTCGCAGGCTGTATGCACATAATAGGAGGAGGATCGATTAATTCAAACGGTGGAACCCGTGCTCGCAAGATCTGTCCGAACACACATTAAAATGGGAAAACTGCAACTGTCTTCGATGTTCATTATCATCCTGGTAACTGGAAACATTGTCTTTCAGTAAATATCCAGCTGCGTATTGCGTATTTACCTCTTTCTTGGGTTGCATTATGATCGCAAAAAGGCTCGTGAATCATCGTGCGCAACAGATAAATATTGACATTTTTGTTAAATTACCCAACGGTCTACGTTCTTTGAATTTACTCATTATCCGTTAATTGAAACAACCAACCCTATGCCGGACGGTGTGTTCTGTTCTTAGCTGAAGTGGAGGGACATATCAAAACCACGATGTGAATCTCGCTTATCAGCCTGCGCCGGTGTCTGGGTATCGATCGATCTGAATAATGTGAAAAATGCCGCATTTATTCGGCTGCCACCACGTGACCTGTTGTAAAATGTTATCAGATTAGACGAAATTGATCACAGACAGCACAACAGATAAAGATCCGTTAGTAAAGTTAACAAGCCAACGACTTCCTTTTGATGTGGCACATAGCAAATAGCTTGCTGGGTTTTATAATCGATACGTGTCCAGTAAACGTGTAAATTGATCGACTGCAGAAACAGTTGACACAACAGCAAACGAGCATTCCTATAAATGAGTGATACAAGTATTTTTGGTCCGTCCACATTGACCGAAAATTCTACAGCTCGGCTGGCATGTTGACATAAGGCCCACACTACGTAGTTTCGAGTTTGTACTTAAAAATTAAAATACATTTGGTCATTAAATTTGATCTGGCGAAGTAAGCCACATCGCACTCAATAACATTCGTAGGTAAGATACGTGATGATGTCTCGTTAGGAGAGTAACCATGGGACCAGTGAAAATGAATCGTTGAAAAATTCTAAACAGGAAACAATACTGAAAAATCCTTTGCCCACGAATTATTCGCTTAAAAAGTGAAACCAATGTTGTTTGTTTTAATGTCTCCCTATCGGGCAAATTTTGTGTGCCTTTCCGAATGATTCTACCCAGCGTAGCATTTCCCAAAGACAACAGAAGACAAGCATTTGTGCGCACTGAAGTGCCCCCAGCAACCTCTCTAACTGATCAACCCAAGTGTTCTGGTTGGAATTCGAAATTATCCAAACCATAGGTCGCACCTTTCAATGGGTCATCACTTTCCATCTGCTGGACACCATTATGCAAATGATAGAGAGAAGTAAGGATTCTGACTCAGCAATTTGCGCGTGCGCATCAGACGTTATTGCTCACAACAGCTGGAACACCCCAGTAACATTGGAAGACCTGCAGTAGAATTTTCCTGGAGAGTACTATATACTGTTTCCTAGTTGCTTGTATCACTCTCGAAAACAGTTTTCTGTCGTAGATATAATAGGTTTCTTCCAAGACTAAGTTGCCTACACCAAAGCTTTTAGAAGCCGCGTCAGCAGTAAAATACACGAGCTTCAAAACCATAGGTGACGGTTATTCGTATTCTTCTTCAGCCATGTGATAGCTGTTTCGTTATTTGAATTCCAAGCGACTATAAATCACGTCCTATGTGAGCTGGTTTGCACTCAGTTCGATCGATCTATGCGTTGTGACGAGTGTCAATAAGTGAAGCATGCAAAAGAGCTCGTACAGATTAGGTCCGATGTAACAGTCGTAACGTTCGTTGCTCAGTTGGTAGGGTGTTCACCGCATTTTGATCTACCGCTTCTGTGGATAGTTTGGATCGAGTCAAAGCTTCAACGTTTCCCAGTTGGATCCCTTCTATGTAGTAGTAAAAGGTAAGGTCTGCTGTTGATACTGTAACGCGCAACCGAAACCAGCGAGCGCGCACGAATTGAATTTGACTTGTGTGACGGGGCGTGCTGCTGTGTTACCGGTGCCGTTTTGGTTTGCGTTTGTGTAAGTCGTGTGACCTTTTCTGTTACCTTGGCGTGGTGGTCGGGCTTGCGTGCTGTTTTGATCCGGAGGGCTGTGCTGACTAGGACTTCGGTTCTTGCGGGTTCAATCTTGTCAGATTGGCCGATGGGGAGCAGCCAGACAAAAAGCAGATGCGTGCGTTTGTTGTGCGTGGAGACTGTGTGTTGTGGCTTCGTTGGGAAGGTGCCTGTTTCTGCCTGGACTGACTGTGTCTGGTTGCCGAGATCGTGTTTACAGTGGTGTTTGATGCTGTCGCGTCTGCGTGTGTATATTTATTCTACTTCTATTAATGACTGCATCGGCCAACATCGTGGTCATTGACAATTAATCCGCTCTTCTTTTCAGAAACTTGAGTGTCTGTGGTCTTCTACCCNCATGCTTGTTTGTATTGTTCGTCTTTTCAGGACTGTTGTTCGAACCCCTACTTCGGAAGAACGCTGTTCCCCGGTGCCTCCATATTGCTTCCGATTCGGGCCACAAGTGCTACGGACGGTCTGAGCGGAAGCGGCTGGCCTGCATGTTACAATACCACTTACCTCATGGTGAAACTTTGTTTACTTTCCACCTTCATGATTATTTTCCATTACCTCGATTGCTCTTGTATGGAGAAATTCACGTCTCATGTAATGCGCCAGTTCATTACCAATTGCAGTGATATATACAATGTTAAACTAAACCGACAAGTTAAGGCAGTGTTTGTATTGTAACTGGTTCGCTTGTCCTACGAACAAGTAAGTAGATAACAGAATAACGGCCAGTGAGACGACGTTTAACGGAACGATAGTCAGCGGTAACGAACAACGGACTACAGAATATGCACGACTAGTTCGAGACTTCCCGGCCAACCCAACCACCCGAGGCTAACGCATGAACATAGAGGGAAGACTGGCGTCCGGACAGAGTACCTCCATGTCACTCAATCCGAAGACAACACGGTCACAAACCATATTTTTAAAGGGTTTGTGACCAATAGGAAGACCAATTAAAGGCGGACCAAATGATGAGCCGAATAGTACAATGATGCGCGTAGGCGGGATGTAGGCATGTGAGCGTTGGATCGACAGAGATTTGGCACAAGGATTGAGGGACGAAGTGGCGCATGACCGTGCCAACTATGAAGGTCACTCGCCAGTGTGCTTTGTTAGCCTTTGACGCACAACTGGCGACTTCCCCGACAGTTTGGTGTATTAGTTTTTGTATGTGGATGTGCCAATGAAGCACGCAAGTACAAGTCTCCGAACTGTCAGTAGTTACGTCCTAGCTGTGATCGTTTACTTGTCAGTCAAGTGGTGATTGGCCACATGGAGAAACAATTCCCCACAGTCGGTAAAACGGTTGAATGGCTATACTTGTCCTCACTGAACAGACATAGGTTCTCACAAGATAGTAAGTTGGTGCATCAATCCACTGTGTGAACAAGGCAATGAATCAAGAAGGAATATGCTCGCTTACCGTACGAGCACGTGCATGAATTTCCCGAAAACCAAACATGAGCGATAGTGTTACTACTCCTGTGACGAAGGTAGACAAAAAGTGGCTGGCACATGAATATTTTATGCGCATCATGGACACCATACAGAACGTAGCAATACCCAAAACCTACAAGAGCACGGAAGACCTTGACTGTAAACTGGGATTATACTTACTCACAAACTGAAGGCAACAAAACACACCGTCTGCGTATATCTAGACTTTGGTTGGCGCTGGAGAAATCCACTTTAATTGATGTAGCAGAATTGGAATAGACCCATCAGGGACAGAGGAGAAACGCACCGAAATTAGGCCTTAGCGAGTCAGAGACGAAAGGATTCAATTGAATTCCACAAAATATTTTTCAAATGCACCTCAAAATGGAAAAACTTTCGAGGAGTAAGTTTTGTTTTCCATTGCGTGTATAAGGTTGGTCAAGTATTCTACGTCTGTTGCACTCTGCGTTTGGAAACGGGATCTTTCAACAGAAACATCCTGTTTATCCCTGGGCCGCGGCAGGTCTGACAACTTCTTGATTCAGGCGATTCTGTTGGTGTCTGCATTATTCTTCACCCGTTTTGCTAACATTATTTAAAATCTTGCTTTTCAGTTGTTTGTCTGTGATTTTGCACTTTTGCTGTATTTTTGTGACTGGTTGTGCACATCGGCGACATGTTTCTTGTTCTCTCTGGCTGTTGACCAAACTCGTGGGTGATTGATCGGTGGTTTGCGTCTGCTTGATGGAACAAATTTTCGACATAGGCATCCACGCAAAAAGAATGGTTGTTCATCTGTGGGTGCTCCTCTGCATTCGAAAGCCTCTCAGCAACCTAACGAATCCGTGTAGGTTTGTGATTCTTGAGAACAGTGATGGAGCTGATAGCTTAGGTTGATGGTATTCGCCTAGCCTCGCATTTAGACTGCATCACCACTGATACCACCAAATGAGGGGACATTAACATCACTACGCAAGAATTTGGACGTATAGAACTGAGCGCCGTGACGACTGCAATGCACATACTCTTAAGCAATGATGACGTCAACCGGTTAGTTAATGAAACGTCGCAATTTAAACGTCAAAATGGGTATGTACTCGAACACTGAAAGTAAACTTATCGCAACAGGAGCAATGTAGTAACCCTACCTACACCAAACTGATGATGTGGGGTCATGGAATAAGTCAGCGACTTTGATGCGACCGCACTGCTTCACATTTGTATTGGTTGTTCAACTTGGCTTACCGGACATTAATGCAATCGCTTCGTCTACGAAAAGTGATGGCATAAGATGAACATTTGTTATGGTCTGTCAGGCAAGTACCAGTGTTGGAAACCCGGAAGGCGGGTGGTATAAGAGTTTATCTGGGGTATACCAACACATGACTTATGCGTCTCAACGGGACTACGAACAGGAACACTCATTTGCACGCCACACTCGTCCGAGGACGCTCCAGTCGCTTTGGACACCATGTCTCAGTTCCGTCATGTGGCGAAAGCTATTCCACGTGATACTACCCACTAATGATCCTTCCCGTATCTCTCCCGCATTTATCTCACGATCATTTCGATCCATGCTTCTACTGAATAGTGATGTAAGCAGTATGGTGCGACCGTCTGTCCTCATTGCATGTGCATGCGTGGGAATAGTCATTCATGGAATTTCCGTTTAGTTCTCAAGAGATGAGAGTTTGAGTTTCGAGCTAACCTACCAACTGTCTAACTAGCACTGGTCGAATGAACACAAAAGCCTCAGTCAGATCCTCCAAGTCATTCCTTGGGGTTTATACTGCATACGTGTTGTGTGGGTGGGACCACAAGTTGTGCAACGTGATGGTTAAACGTACGCGTCCTTTGGCATCGGTCAATGATAGGTCAATTTGAACCGGATGCCGCCAACCTTACTCATTTATGTACCAAGGACAGAGACAGACCCTCTGAATAGTGAGCTCATTTGTATGCCACCCTTGTCGCAAATACTCGCAGATATCTAACGTGAGAGGACCATGCTTTCGAACCGAATCAAATCGTCTATTCAAGTAGAGAGTGTGGCGACGCACTAGTGCAAAAAGTAAATTAAAGAGGGCACGACAAAAAACGACAGAGAGAGCAATCCACAAGTTTTAAATAGATTAATAATTTGGGAGAAAACATGAGAAACACGTACAAACCGTTTCCTTTGACTTGTGATGACGCTAAACGCAGATGAGTGAGCTTTTTCTGTTATGAAGAGCACATAGTGACTGCCGTAAACTTGAGCAACAATAGTTTCTTCGTGGTCTCATTGTACCTAGAGTCAAGTAAAAAAAACAGTTTCACTGGCAATATTATTGCTGAGGAGGTCTCCGAAATTTTTCGCTTCTAGACTTGTCAACACCTTTATTCAGACATTCGGAAATGTTCACGTGTTATAAAATACGACCAAGTGCCCACAGTATCAACTGCCGGAAACCGGTCAGTAGTATTTATCTACAGATAAATGGGAACGTTACCCTGTCCAGCCTTCCTTAAAAGTTTTTCTAACTTGACTGCTAATGTAACCACTTTTTGCAATTCGAAATGGCTGAAGAAGAAAGGCAAGTGTGGGCCGTCAACAAGAGTTTGGAGATCATGGTAATCCTTGGGCAACTCTTGTGAATGCTCACCTGGTCGAAGAATTATTGTGATGGAAAAGAAGATACCATTGACGGTAGGCGATAACCATATTTTTAAGGGTCAAGCACGCTGCCTTCTAAACAAACGTATGTATCCCAATCGCTTAAAAGTCCTGACCTACATCATCACACGCTGTAGCAACCGCGTTCCACAGGCTCAGATATACATCACGAGTGAACGGTGCTGCTGCCGTGTGCATTTCGAACAGCCAGATAACGCCAGGATGGTGGTTAACAAGTAAACCCCGCGAACTTTGCTTAGGAAATCCTAATTGAAGCAGCTAACGACCCAAGAGGTGAAATGTCCCACTTTTCGCCATATGAAGACGAGAACTTTCAAACAACTCCGGACGGATCTCGGCAATAAAAAATGTATGTAATCAATCTGAGGACCTGCGATCGTTGTACTCGCAACAGCTGAAAACGCAGACTTGGAGCCGACTACGCTGTTTAAGTTCAAGAGGTTGAGATGCGCAAAGTACCGAATTCATCGGAAAATGAGTAACTATACGCCTACTAAAATATGACGGATAAATGATTGCACAGCACACAAACAGTTTGAAGATTGATTGGTGACAGGCTACTGCACTTGGACTTAGTCGACTCAACGAACCGTGATCTACAATTGTCACAGTGCAACAACGTATCCGGCCAATCAAAAAGCATCTGTCCAATGGTTAGGCATTCTATTAATCATTTAGTACTTCTATCCAGTGGAGTGAAGGCTCGATTAAGGTTCCAGTGAGACAGACGGTGGACTGACAATCCCAACAAAGGACAACCATCAAAATTTGAAGTCGGTGTTTAGGTAGGTGCACACGAGCGATTCACACAGCCACTAAACGATGATGTAATGGCACCTGATGCTTGCATGAACCATTGAATATATCTACGTTTAACACATTCGACTTTTAGCATTTTATACCTGTGGCGTCAAACTGCTAACACTGTTCTTATAAATAATTAAGCAGAATAACGAGCGGGATATCAACGTGAACCAAAAGTGTGACGCCTACCTCGTTACAGGGAATAGCTGTTTGTGACGTCTGGCAGGATATCCGAGCAAATAGGTACGAAGCTTGTTCACCTGTTATGAAACTATTGTGCACAGCAGCACATTTCGTGAGGAAGCCACGAACGCCCTAGTTTTAATAATATACTGTATACGCATTTCCCAACATGGCTTATTAAAACACCAATTTACTGCTTCAGTCTCATTCGACTCCATAGGCAGACCAGTGGAGTCACTGTTAGTTCCGCTTCGTTATAATAATCAGGTTCAAACAATTCGGTAACCGTCTGAAGCGATACACTACCTGCTTTATCATCTGGGTAAATTAGTGGTTACTACCGAAATGCTTTTACTAGTTCCATCAACAACGGGACCAAGAGGGAATCAGTTGGCTTACCAAAACTCAAGCGGGCTTTCGATGATCGCACAGAACTTCGCAAACCCCGGTCGTAAAAGACATACAGCTATCAATATTTAGAAGGCCTATAGGTACGTCTAGAACGATTTCCCCATCAGTTCACCACAAATGGTTGAAAAACAGCCATGTTAAAAACAGTCATGATAGGCTATATCCTCACAGCTCTCGTGAACTAGCATCGAAACCACACCTACAGGAAAGGTCGTCCACGACTACGCATCAATAACGGGGACACCAACCAAATGATGCAGAAGAAACAAACCAGCGTTCATATGTCTCTTAGTGCAACGAAGTGCCACGTCCGGTCATGTAGACAAACGTATCTGGATGTATAGCAACCTAAAGTAATGCTACAGAAAAGTGCAGTATCATTTCAGACCTGAGACCGGGTGATCCAACTGAATGCGATAAGCGTGTAACCCGAACGACATACAAAGTATCAGGAATGATTTCGACGTTTTATCTCGTTTCGAGAGGGATGACACGAGGAAAATCCTACGAAGTTGCTGACATTCAGTGGGAACCTGTTAACCAGTGATGAAGAAAAATTAAGACAGATGGACCGGTTGCAGGCAGTGTTGATGACATCCGAAACGGTCAGACAATTGTCGAAAGAGCGCGAGGCAGACAGGAATGTATTCTCACTGAGCCGCAGTGTCCCAATCAAGAAAATCGACAGCACATAACACAGGGAAGCTCTCAACGTTATAAATACGGATGAGTCCGAACAAGAGAGTAAGAAGTGCAAACTTCCGCGCTAATGAATTAACAGTGTCCAGTCATATCAGCTAACGTTCGAGATAAACGTCCGAGTAGATTTGGACCCAGCAGATGAAATGAGAGGGAATCACAGCATCGCCGTATTTAACATCAGAAACCTGAACAGTTGACAGGACTGCCAGTGACCATCATCATCATTGACAGCAATACATCAGTGGTTCACACTAA
>QNGE01004979.1:29734-48110 GCA_008508345.1 Paragonimus westermani | reverse complement strand
TAAGGATGCCAGCTAGTCGTCTTCCACACCGAGCACTGTTCGCTGACACTGCGACCGACTGGTGTAAAGTGCGAGGTGGTCAGATAATGACCTGGCGTAGGGAAATGAAGTCGTTCACAAAGGGGTTGGCCACTGTGGGTCGTGTTCGTCTCGCCGGCTGGAGCCCTCGCGACTCACAGAGTCGGTGATTGGAGACTCTAAGTGAGATGGCGGCTAATCGAGCTCAGTGGCGTGAATGTTGTCGTTGTTTGTCCGAGTAGTCTGTGAAGTGAGTACATCTAATGACGCGGGGCAGTGAAAGCCGTAAGGAAGCTGTCTCGCTGATGACGCTTTACTCTCACTTGAAGCTCGGTTGTGTTGTTTGCAAGGTGTAGGCACTTTGATGCTGTATGTTTGAGTCTGGACGTAGTCAGTAGTTAGGTCTCTTCCCGTCTTCTTCTTTTTCCTTCTCCCTTTCTATATAGGGTATGCTGTTTCTTCATGGTTGTATGGCAGTTAAGCATTGGTGTGAACCACTGATGTATTGCTATCTATGATGATGATGATGATGACGTCCAATCTATATGAAAACCACTCAGCAATCAGTAATTCGCAAGAATCATGATTGTTACCTCACAGTCGTAATTATAGTGGGACACCAAGTAAATCAGTGAAAGCTTGCGAAGTACGGCGGCAGGATGGTCTGGTGTAAAGGCTGTCGTTAACCCATAGTTCGTCTGGAGCTATACGAGTTTTTGAGTTAGATGATCTCTCAGTAAGACCGAGTGCTGTTTAGCTTATGTGGTGGAGTCCAGGCGTGACTTGTTGTGCCCTTGTGGTTTCGAGTGAGACATCTCGTAGCATGCACCTGACAATTCTTGATCTGGCAGTGTTAGGGACCAATAGTCATGCTTAGCCATAAACTAGATAACCGATACATGGGACAGACACAAGGGGCTTACCGCCGATAGTAGCGGTGTTGGCAGGCTGGACTCACCAACCGTGTCGGGCGTACAATATGACATGTAGGGCAAAAAATTACCAATGTCAAACTGCGCTGAGGTGTCGAATACGTCGTGTCAGCTGAAGCTATCGCGTTCAATATGACTGGTTCTTAGACTGTTTGATCTGCCCAATAATTAACAAAGTAGCGAAATGCAGTTGTGTGTACAACCCACTACAAACACTGGTTTTAATATACGATACTTCTACTTTTAGATATACATTTTGGTAGAAAGCACGGTTTTCATACGAACCATCTAAGGTTGCCGGAAACCAGTGCAACCCCATCAGTTTCCTTAAACGCGTATCGTCATCAGAAGAAGATTAAGTTATGACTGTAAAACAAACTTACTCGGTAGCATGCTGGCTACAAAGGTCGTGCATTTCTTTCTCATGCTGTGACTCTTTGTCTGACAGTTTCTTTTCAGCGTTACGCAGATTGTCCTGTTCAAGCTTCAACTTTTCTTTGAGCGTCTTGGAAACAGAAAAAGAAAGGACGAACTAGAAACCTTGTTCAACGTAAGTTAATCAATTAGCTTTTCAAACAGTTGACCAGTACTGCTGATTTGTACAGTGGATGTTCACTTATCCTCTGATGGCCGAATTTATCGACATTGTAACGGATCAACAGTGTATCCTCCTCCAGACCCCATGTTGAAAAACAATTTTGTGTTGAGTATCGAATAATCGGTGTCGGGTTCGCTAGAAGGAATAATGTCCTGCAGACTATGAGGGGCTGACTGTTTCTGTGTAAGTTAAGCTAAAGAGCATCTAAACGTTGTCTATCATGCATTTTTTTCACAATAAAATTGAAATCGTACAGCCGACTGTCTTTCCCGAACCTCGTGATGACTCACTCGGTAGGCCAACGGTTTACCCTGAGCCTGTCTAGTCAGGACATCACCTACACTGACCTTTCTTCTACAGAGTACAAAAGAAGCGTCGCCGATACGCTGCTGGACTACAAAAAACGAATTTGCTTCAACAGGAGATTAAAATCAGCTGAAAGTTTAACACGAGCCAATATGATCAGCAATCGCTGTCTATCAAAATTTAGAACAAAACATATAACGAAAATTGTGGTTTCCACAGCATCAAGGCAAAACGCTTGTCTTCTCCTGCCATACAACGGTGCTGATGTTTTCAATGTGCTGTTGTTACAATCGCTTACCTTGCAACAGAAACGGTCATTGTATTTTCAACCAGGTAGCTGCCCGCCATCCTGCCAGATTCAGGTGCTCTCCCTCGGCAAACTTAGAAGGTTACTGATGAGTAGTCGGGGATTTGGTTTGAAAACTTAGAAGGATTTGCTTCCGTCGGTATGTCAGCAGGGCAGCACGCATCGGATAATCTTATCAGTCAAACTAAACAAAAACTGTCATAGTGGGTAGTGTAAGCCATGATTCCCACAGATCGATCATCAAACATGTTATAGAGACTGGTCACAGAGTCGAGATGGATTTACTCCGTGTGATCAACTGGCGAAGGAACGTGCGTACAGTGCGTTTCACTGAAGCCGCGCGGATTTGAAAACACAGACCATCGCTGTGGATTTTGGGATCAGTGACGAACTTGTAGTCGCCCTGGTGAGCGAAACACTTGACCCTTTTGTTGTCTTATGTGCGATTACTTATTTGCTGAATTGACTCGAGTCGTTCTTTGGTATACCATACATTTTCAGCAATGTAATAGCTGAAAGAGACGTAACGAAATTGTTGAACGTCATAAATACTGTCTCGTCCACATTGTCTGTTCTGTCCAAAATCAGTACACTGCAAAACACAATCTTTTTCAAACACTGCTTACGTCAAATGAATGTCACTCATTCAGATGGGTTCTGTGAAATACACACCATAACGACATACTTGTCTGTTGTAGAGTAGGGAAATTGTAGCTCGCCACAAATTGAGTCAGTACTCATGTTTGAATATGGCAGCCAAAACCTAGCATAATAGTGTTCTCTACCAGTCCGTCTGTTCCACAAGGGTAACCAGAAACAGTGATTAAGAAGGCATGACTGAGATCATGACAAATTCCGTAACACGGCCGTATTTACTAACAAATGGAATGCATATGATTATATCACACTGACCAGTTTTACCCTAACGTAAGACATCATTCGGTCATTCTTGAGGCGAACACCGTGTGGCTTTTTTCCATACACACCCTATTGCCAGTGAGGCTTAATGACAAATTGTTCATCAGTTATTTACTTTTGTTTGCGAACTCATTCCTCGGTTGTTATACAGTAGAAGATTTCAGACAAACGACCAGACGTTTGCTGAAACAGATTAAAGGACATGACTCTGCATGTATGATAGTTAGTTGGCTTGAGACTGATCATACAACGTTCGCCGCGCAGTATTAACATTAACAACCACGTTCAGTTCACACAGGCGTTCCATCTAGCCCACAATATTAGGGCCAACTGCCCCAAAATTGCAACAACCATCACAGGTCACCGTCAAATCGACTGCTGTTCGATTAAGCAGGTCGAAAGTTATTTACGCAAGTGGTTTCGACTGATATTAATCACGACAACTCCCGATAGCATGCAAAATGCCGCTCAATCTATCCATGTAAGGGGTTTCTTAAGATGCCACTTATGATGGAAATCCATTATTTAATTTCAGTGTAAAAATTAACTTTAATGGAATTATCAACCACGCGACACAGAGACAATTTTTGACTCTTGCCCCTTACCTCGATGAACGTTCACAAGTAACAAGTTTCGAGCCAGTACGAAGTTTTGTAGACTGACCAATAAAAACCAGGGCAACACGGCCAAAATCACTCGATCAAAAAGCCCCAGCTTTTCGTGAGTCTAGCTATGAGTATCAATCACGATCCAGGTCGAACTGTATGTTTTTCAATTTTTGACTGATTAATGTTTCAATTCTCACGTAAGTTACAACGTGACAGTTGATGAAAAGGTAATGTGTCCGTAAGAATTTCCTCACTATGTTTTTTGCATGGTTCAAAGGCACTGAAATTATTGTTGCATAGTCTGCAAATTGCCAGTTGACCACCGTTTCATTAGATTGTCGCTTTCACGTTGCAAAAATTCAATTTAGCATTTATCTTCGAAGTATATTACTACTCGACGAAAAATCCGTCTAAACCGGACAGTCGTCATCAAGCGTGGGTGGATTGTGCTTGGATTTAATCGCTGAACTCCAGCTGGTCATGAGTAATTCCAAATGGCGGTTACTGGAAACCTAGATTTCGAATTTGTGCGATCATCTCCATATTATGGTCTCCTTTAGGTGGCGGAAAATATGTCACCGTACAGAGGCAATCATCTCGAAAAACAACAAATTATAAGTAGCCCGGAATAATTACCACTCAGTTAGATCACGTCTGTTGAGATAGATCAGCTGGTTGATGTGGATCGTGAATATCCGGAGATGGAAGCACGGAAATACTACATGGATATTTCCCCGTCCATCTATGACATGAGTAAGGTACACTTCTTTGGACTGTACGTTCACATTTGCCAGTAAATTTTTATAATATACATTTTTTTCAGCTGCCATGTGTGTAATTTTCCAGGCAATAATTCTTATTCCATTGACTTCAGAGATACCGCCATCTCCATTTCACCATATGCTTTGTAGCTTCTGCTGCAGTGACATGTACACCTCATCGCAATTTGATATTTTTTGGTTAAGTGATTTCTTGGTGGACTAGGGGAATATAATAACCGAAACTGAAACTGGGGAGTGTAGGTTTGTGATTAGACAAAGTGATTAGACAAAGGACAAAGTATGTTCGATAGAGGTGAATGACAAAATAACACAGCGGAATAGGCTGACACAACGGAGGAAGGTAGACACGCAATGTTGCCACTCCGATGTGGTGAGTGGCTTCCACAGCAGTATGGTTTCAGCACGCAGCGGTGTACAAGTTCGTAAATGATGGAAACACGCTGTGCAATTTGTGAATCGTTTACTGATGGAAAGATAGCGGACGGCTATTTTCGACGAGAACAATTCAGGAGACTGAAAGCGTACGTTGCGCAAGAGTGTCCACTGAACAGAGGTTCACTGCAGAGAGGATTACTGTAGTTACCTCGCCTTCGTAAGAGAAGATTGATTGTAATGCAATTTCGGACTAAGTTCATCTACTACCGACTAACTTTGTAGTCATAACGAATACGACCACCGTCTGTTTAGTTAAAAAGACGCCAAAATCGGGGATTATAGATGTTAGTAGGTTTAGTAACTGAACTTTGGAAGATTACTGGAATACAAGACATTGAACTGAACTGTGATCGCGTACATAGGTTTGTTCTAAATTGAGCCAACTGGAATAGGGGCAGCGAGAGGACAAACGTTTGGTTTAACACAGTTTACGACATACATAAATTACATCGCATATTGTCGTGCAGTTATTGACCACCGACGTAACTTACTGTTTGGCTAGAGAACGTAATCCAGTGGAAAGTCACAGTACAACTAAAACACAACGTCACAAATCGTACACTGCGTCAGTGGTCCAAACTGGTTATGGATCATTTTTTGCGATAATTTGGACGGTAGCGACGTTTGCCAAGTCGCCGCAGTAGGCCGGAAGTGAATTGTTTGAATTTAATTTCTGCGCCCGATCACTCTCTTTACTCTTTTGTACAGGTTTGACTGAAGACAATGAGGATGTCAAACCGGTATTTATTTGAATGTCCGTAAACTCTGGCGGAACGCAGCTGCAATGTTTCAACTTAGTGCTTTTCGTCATACTGGCACAATCGACAGTATGCTACAAGATAGATACAAAAGTCGCTTGATGATTCACCACTAGATCGGTTTGAGATTTCCACAGAGTAAGGTTGTAGTCGTGTAATCTGACGGGTAAGCTGTGTAGCTACCAAAGGAAAAACCTCTGAAGGTGATGTTCATCATTTCCCCTTTCGTTAACAGGTTGGCCGTCCGAACACAATTCAGTCAGACCTGTGAATTGACTACGATTATCTGGGATATGATTATCTATAACGATACTGTGTAGTTGTAAAAATGTATTGGAAGAAATAGAAACAGTTATAGGAGCAAACCAGAAGACGAACACGAGTGCATTTGCTGAACACCGGAACTGAAAGGTCTCTAAAGCCTGGAGAAACGTGAGGTATAGGCGAATAGCCCAGTCAGAATGTTATATGATAGTAAATGCCTTACGTTCTAAAAGCTGAAAACAGATTTCACCAATGTGTGAACTGTTGAGGTTAGGAGAACCAGTCCTTGGTTTCTGACCACCACCAATCACCATGTTCAGGGGAGATTGACCATGTGAACGACAAAACTCCATGTATCAGGGATCGTCAAAGTTTGGCAACCCATAACCGACGCAAGAAAAATGTGCAGACTATTTTGGTTGCGGCTCCTATTTTGTGTGACAACGAAGCGTCAGTTGCACTGCGAATTTTGGGATGCTGTTGCCAATAGCCGAAACAAGTGATAAAGCGATCATGTGACACCATATCCATGGACTATCAAAACCTTTGTCGTCGTGCTGAACAGGGTTTGGGGTTGCCTCCTTCCAGTTATGGAACAACACCGTCAACTACATTGTTATTTCGAATGGCTATCAGACAAAGCAGTGTTGCAGTCAATGGTGAGCCTGTGTCCGTATCACTGTAATTTTCTCACCTAATTTCTTCGTTACTCTCTTGCTTTTTTGTCAAGCTAATGAGTGTTACTTTGCCACATTGTGCATCAATGTGAGAATTAACAATAGCTCCGAGCAATACCACTACCAACAATGCACTATCAACACAGAAAAAATAAATGTGCTTACGTACATAAAGTAGGATGTATCATGCTAGTTGGAAATGATTCGCCTACCTTAAAACACAAACACAACTCGTTCACAATGGTGACGGGACTGTCCAACGGCATGGTTGATTCCAAACGATTTGGGCCGTTCTTCCGAAAATCCGCCACAACTTCACGGGCAAAGGCAATGGACTTGTTCAACGTGAATAATTCAGTTTCCGATAAGTGTAGACGATCACTGACCTCACATATAATCTGGAAGACGTTCAAGGTGGTTGTAAAGAATGACGAGATAAGAAAACTACACTTGTTTGATTCATCGTTGCGCCTTCAACCAAACTGCAATACACTACAGGTAGGCGCAACCAAGTGTACACATCAACACGTATAACTCAGTTTTTGAGCGCTCATATACTGAGAAAACTACTCATCGAATGGATTTTCAGAAGTGCCTGATTGTTTGGCGTGTTTGACAATCAGCCTAAGACATCGATTCCATCGATGTCTTCAACAATTCCAAAGTTGCACGTTAATTTAATCATAGTGGCACTATAAGGCCAATCTTAGTTTTGACGTGAAGCGTAACAGTCCACTAAAGGCCGAAGACATCTTATTTCAACTGCTATACAACACCTTCCCGAACAATCGATACATCAACGGCGCAACGCTCCAGGCCGAATGACAAAGGTCAATTGTCCAACACTAGAACAGGGGGAGTCGCGAACGTCCTACTGCCAAACCTTTTAGGGCGTGAGTTTATATGCAACCGAAAACTGTGGTCTGTGTCAGCTCGATATAAAAAAGGCGAGGTCATGAAACTTGGGTCAATACATTGGGCGTTCTGCTCGTATCGCGCCGAAAAGAACTAATGAACTATATTCTGTCCAATGGGGTTGTTCTTCCTTATCAACAATCTAATCGATCGGTCAGACAAGCTTGAATGGGTTGGCATTTAGGAGACAGTCTCTTCATTCCAGCTTCCTTAATCTCGAATACAGAAACTTAGGTTATCTGGTTTGATAAGTAATTCGTCGTGTACAAAAATTCAGTATTCCACGTTGTGAAAGTTGTCAAAGGAAATATTATGAATGCCGTTAAAATGAGTTAGAAATATCTAGCTGGTAGCTTTGCTCGATTAGCGGTGTTTTTTGATATATTCAATTAGTCAGCTTGCTCGCGGAAAAGCCGTGTACATGCAATCCAGCAACAATGCTGCAAACCAAAAAGCATGTTGCACAACATTTCTTATATATGAATGTTATTACTCGTAAGTAGTCCACTTTCAACACACTTTTTCAAAGAGCATGTTCCCCAATGGCTGGCATCTTGTTTAGAAACGCCAGACGCCAGTGTAGATGCCGACAGACGGCACCCAGTATTATCAGTTGCTAGACGCATAATCTAAACAGGATACAGATTCAGAGTTCCTGACGCATTCTCCGTGATTTTTTGGGGCAACTAGAAACACAGTTTGTTGCAGCTTTGGCTATCAAGCGTCGTAGTCCCCCTCCCCGTGCGTCCAAAAACAATTTAAGTTGACGCTGTGGTCACCCTGGTAGTCAGCATCCCCATAATTTTCGTTCCCAGTTTCTGTGTTTGTCTTTTCAATCCTTTAAGCCCTGATTTATGTGCTGTGGAACTTTGAATTGGTCTGAACTAGTTACCTCCATGTGTGATCAGAACGTACGAGAGAGAAATTTGCAATCAGACTGGAACATCTACGAGATAATTTACTCCGAACCAGTTTGACCGAGAACCACTCAAAAACTCAATATATTCACACTAGAGCATATAAAAAAAGACGTACCACTGATCTCGACGACCAACCCTCAGAAATGAACGGAACCATGATGGTATGTGCTTCCGCTGTAGCAACATTCAAGGCATGCCGTTCAACTGGAGGGGAATCCTACCAACAACCACAGACGCCGATCCATCGGAAACGTTACATGAGGTGTGGGCATCATCTCTAGAACCCCAGCAAAAAATCGAAATCTTGCGGACGCATTTCCTACCGAGGTTAATCCATCAGCTGTATTTCAACCCCGTCCATAAAAAGACACTTAAGTTCTTAAATCGAACAGCGGGAGTGAGTATCAGGAAAGACGTATCCAACACTTTCTTATACTCGGATATCGATCCCGTTGGCTTCGGGATACCAAATCTTCAATCTCGTACGTCTCTGAACAGATGAGTTCGCATTGAAAAACACTTGTCATCAAGAAATGCGGTTCCACTGTCAACCTTTGCTTGCCGTGAGTTTCTCCATGGGTACCATTTACGATCCAACTCGGTTTGTACTCTTAACCGTTTCATTTAAGCCTTGTTTCGTTTTCACGCTATTCAAGTTCACGATTGATAAGGGTGTGCGAAGTGAATTTGTCACCTGACAATTCTACTCAAACGGCTCAAACGGACCCAATGTTTCTCACCTTTTCTTGATTAACGTTGGCGTCCATCAGCTGGTTCACACTGTGCTCCAGGACGCTCAGCTTGTAGTTTGACGGTTCAAGGAAGGAGTCGTATTCATTCAATTTTTTATCATCATTTTCACCCAACAGCAAACGTAACTGCTCTCGCGGTTTTTCCATCAGTTGTGCCATCTTCTTCTGATCATGAGTTCGTTCTGCATTCAACTTTTATGAATAACAGAAAAGTGTACATTTAAAAGTCAGATTTGAAAAAATAGGAAGCATGTGAATTTTCATTTAGTTGATAAACGTCGGGACCCAATGCAAATTGACTACCCTAACTAAGCTCCGTTTACCCATACACATCCGATCGCACAGACATTAACTCCTTTCTTGTCTTGAGTATAAATGACTAGGACAGTGAAGAAACACAGTGAATAGGACACGCTAGCAATTTGTGGTGAATTTTCAACACCCAAAAAGCTGATAAAACACACAGCCAGATGTTTCGGCTCCGGTTTTTTCAATCCATGTTCTGGATTTTGGGTGACTGACAATAATATGTGGTTAACGTGCGGCTTATTATGTCACCCGGTAGCGAACCGAACGGTGAGAAAGCCGAAAAACTAACTAGAAATTCGTATTAGCCAGAATTCTAGTAAGACCTCAACTATCCTTTCTAGCAAAAACTGGAATGGAGTGTAACACTTACCTATGGGTTTGATCAGACATAAAACAAATTTGAAGATAAAGGATTTCGAATAATGGAACAAATACGAACTCGGATCTCAACAAGAGTAACAATAAAAAGAACATCTTGCTTTTTATCTGGAATGCATTTGAACGTAAACTGAAAAGCCATTTCGGATTTCAAATGAGAATAGTGGGAAACGTCATAACTAACCACACAACCCACATTATCCCCAGCTGAGTAAGTTAGTTCAGGTCAGCTGAATACTACCTACACGAACTGCAAAGAAATAGTTCGGACTTACAGAAAACCTACTGCCTCTCACAGGCAAAAATGTTTAATTTAAACAGTGTGTACGTAGGATTATCCAGATCTGACGAATAGTGTGGGCTCGGAGTAATGTTGGCAGGTGATCTGCGCACCTCTCATGGCTCAAATCTGATTTAAATTTAGATTAATATGCACACTTCTGGCGAGTGTTGAAGTCCACAAATCATGGAGACTAACTGAATGCTAGTTGATAAAAGCCCTAATCGGGTCACGCAAAAAGCGTCCATAATCCACATTTCTAACAGCTTACCAGTGCAAAAGTGATCAAGTATGCGATTATGAAGAGTTTCCAACGGCTTCCATGGATTTACCAGGAATAAAGACAGCCTTGGCAACCTGGTTGTGTTCCGTTAAACAGCTTATGTGCTAACAGTTTTCAAACCAGCAAAATGAAGAGTAGTTTGTCACAATTATTCTAAACAACTGCGAATTGGAAAACAAGTAAACGACTAAATTGACTTCCAGAGTTTTCAAGTGGGTAATGGGAGCCATGGAAATCGAAAGATCCTGGAGAATTTTTCATAATAGTTCAGTTGTGAATTGTGCAACAAAATTCCCATCGTTTCCACTCTGACCATCGTGCAAAGTTCGACTCCCTAGAACTGATGAGAAAGCAACTGTTAAATGGACTGAATCAAAGAGCTGCAGGAAAACTACACTAGAAACAGATTTTGCCTTGTCTCCAATCAGTGTTGGTAGGTGGCACTCACTTGTTCTCTGAAAAGGAAACCTAATTGTGCGACCGACGAAATCTACTTCACAACCGTGAAATATGGGCAAACTATTCGCATATTCCTTTGGCAGACCTTTTGACTCTCTCTGAACCTCACAACTCTAATCAGTGATCTACATTTTATACCTACAGATATAAGCTTCATAGGGAAATTGCAAATACATAACCGAAAACGATCAATTTCCCGGATGAATTCGTGCTCGAACTGATTGGCCTGCAGTTGCACTTTCTGTAACTGATGCTGTATTTGCGAATGACTTTTAAAAAACGTAAGCAGTCGCTTCACTTGAACCACAACCTCTGCGACAGGGTAAAACGACACCAGAGAATAAAGTTCGCAAGATGTGTGTGTAGCCCCGGTTGCAAAATGTGAGACTCACCGTTTTCACAAGTGTTTGGATCATCCTGATGGTGACCGCTTCCTTCCATCAGACTAATTTTCTTACTGAAGAAATGCGGGCTTGTTAAATAATGCGGCCACTTTACTTGCTCAGATAGTCTGTGTTCTGGAAAGCTGATAAGGTTTCAGACGACTGCTTTAAAGTCGTTGGTTTAGGAGCACACTGAATGTGACACACGGCTGATTCGTTTTTCTTTAACAGGCTCGTGTGCAGCAATGATCTTTCTAGAGAATTTACTAAGATGATCAAAACGCAAATAGAAGTAAACGCATGCAGTCGTACATCGATCCTTTTCTCAAGTATCAGACAAGCTGAAAATTTGAAAGCGAACAATTTTGTGTAATTAGCCAGAAGAAACTGATTGTCATGCCACTTTAATTGCGCATGACACCCAGCAAGTTGTCTATCACCAAACGTTGTTTTCTAGGTATAGACACGTTGACCATGAATATTCAAAAGGAGTGATCTACTCGACCGACGTGAAACCACTGAACATCCTATTGGATTTCCCGGACGTAAAAGAGTTAAATGACAGTTTGTGCTGTGGATAATACTGATCAAAGTACGCCAGATTTTTCATTTTTTTATTTTTGGTGTAACAAACCTGTTAGACTCAGTCATAAACGCGTATGCTACATGGTTTGCTCTGCGATACACCGAGGATTCTCGTAGACATGTTACACTGAGTTCTCTTCATCCATCACCTGCCTCTTTTCTTTGCATTCAAAGCTGGCTTTCAATTGAATTCAAAGTATTTTCCTCTCAACAGTTTTTTGTCCCATTAAACCACCAATGCCGGCTGCTCACGTACTGTTATCAATGGCAACGACTATGATCCGAATATCTCACTAGTGTAAATGTCGAGAACCTGGACCTTGGTAAATTTAGCTTGGGGCATTGAAACATACTGCGAGATGTTGTGTAATATGCGTCTGGATCACGAAAGATGTTTGGAATTCAAACGAAGTTGGGGTTAATGGTAAGTACTCTAGTTCCAACGACGCCTCTGATGCCGTATCTCATAACACAATATTGGAAAAACGACCTTTCTAGGTCTTTACAGCAAGGCACACAATCTTGGTAGGTATAGACGCTACACTTTTTCCACAAGAAAAATGTCGCCAGGGGAGTTTAACGTTTAGTTTCTTTTTTGCACAATGTTAGAGCCCGAACATGGGCTTTAACACCTTTGTGGACACTGTGCTCCGGGCACGCTAAATGCAAGTGGCCCTTTTGTGTGATTTTCTTCCTACCCAAAACGTCTACCTCCTCATACAAATCGACTTTTTGAAGCATCCGAATGCATATTTCAGAGAAAGTAGGCAACTTCACTACAAAGAAAGTGTCGAGCAGATTGGTGGAGGTACGATGAGGTGTCTCCTTGCATCAACACAGGATATTTTCATATTTAAACTGAACAAGATGTAGCAGCTGACATTGCAGGTACGTAAATGCAAGTAACATGCTGAAAGCTTAATCATAGGTGCTAATAAATAACAGATATTAGAGATTCAGAATTTCGTCACTCAGAATTTTTCTCAATCACAGATGAACCGGATGAGAACGATCGCTGGCCTTTTTGGATTTGCTACTCACACGTACGCTGCTAGGAATATTCGGCGGTCGACTGATCTTAATCTAACATGGACGGAACAGTATTCGGTCTTTATGAGTTTCGCACCAATTGTTAGTAAACTAGCCGCAGAGAAGGCAGTTCTTCCAGCTCGGGCCGATACAACCTTATGATTAGGCAGTTATCCTGACGCCCTCATCGAACTGTGAGCGAAAGACGTGAAGCAAAAAGAATAGTAACAATTACTTCGAAGGAAATCATACATATCAAGAGAGAAAGTTCAGTACGCTGGGCAACCCAGCATCTCAACGCAGCAACTAAGAGGTTAAACAACGCTACAGAAGTGAACAGTCTGAGTGGAACCAGAAAATTACCGCCGCTACCAACAAAGAAATGCATTTCCACAGTTTTTTACATGATTTGCAGTTTTGCCTGTTGCTACAAACTAGCATACCTAGACAGACCTCAAAGAAGAATTAATAGACGCATTTTAAAATAACTAGCGAATACTAGGTCTTAGTCAACTAAGCAAGTCGATGGTCAACCTCAAAATGTAGTTTCATCAATTATATGTTCTGTCCCTTGAACAGTTTTTTACATGATTTGCAGTTTTGCCTGTTGCTACGAACTAGCATACCTAGACAGACCTCAAAGAAGAATAAATGGACGCATTTTAAAATAACTAGCGAATACTAGGTCTCAGTCAACTAAGCAAGTCGATGGTCAACCTCAAAATGTCGTTTCATCAATTATGTGTTCTGTCCCTTGGCCTTGTTATATCCATCACGATCTTTTCCTAGTAAATTTTTCTTCTCTCATGTTATTCAACATCACATTTGTGGTGATAGGCGGCCCGAACCACGGTACCTTGCTGCCACGCACAGTGCTCTGTTGATGGATATATGAAGATGTGTTGGGGACGGACCATCGCGCGAGTTTGAACGTAGGGTTCAATGCGAGTGGGCACAGCAGAAATAATTGACTGCCCGAAGTCACGGAAGCCTTGCTGATGATCGAACGTCATCTACAATTGTGTGTGTGAAGGCGACTGCATGTTCATTCATCTGAATCAGATAGCTGATCCATGACACCCAATCCCATACGTTTACTTTCAAGAGGACTTGGCTTGCAGGTGACATCAATGATAGTGTCCCCGGGTATTCAGTTCACCGACTTGATCCGGCCCGAGGGATAATGGAGAGTTGTACGATTTTCCTTCGGCAGTATCTCCCGACGCCCATGGTTATCGATGAATTTCACTCCTCTGATAAATGTGACGCTCTATGGTTTCAACTAACATCGTGTGTCTGATTCCTTCTGCTCTGACAGTCCAACGCTAGTTATGGAGGCATCTATTAAAAACTCAAGTTAGTTCTCAAAACCGATTTTGTGGATGAGATCGCAAACTTCCTCCACAACCTCCGGTGAGATGAACTGAACTTAGTATGAGTATACCATAGGTTAGACCTAACTTTATGAGTACTGAAGAAGCTTCTAGTCCAAACCACAATCGGGGATTGGGAATACATAAGTTGGGGACTAAATACTAAGAGGTGCTTCGAAAAAATTGTTGTTAACCTTAACATCGGAATGAGACGTTTTGTAAATAATATGTGACGTAAAACGTAGGCTCACACCAAATGATCCACAATATGGTTTGCTAGACGCTGAATCTGCTTATTCATGAACCATGCGTATTGCTTGTGACGGTAAGAGATGACTTATTACTCCATACATTGCCTTCTTTTCAATAATTATCAAAAGGCTCCCTAATACTACGAAGCGTAAACAAGATAACCGAGAAGGCACTTCGTGGTTTTCGGAAGAAGCAAAAACACAAACGAGTACTTTTCGGATATAACGAGGTACAGTGCAGAGTTTAGGCGATATAAAGGAAGTACCAGACTGTTGTAAGCCATATAAATGAATCTATATATATTGTTCTTAGATGTATAGCAGAATTCATATGCTCCATGTGTTTTACTAAGCTTATAGACCCCAAGCACTACTGGTTCGCCGATTGCTCATGGGAAACACAGTGTTGCACCTGTATGGTTTCCCCGCCTCAAACTGTCTACGTGTGTTTCTGCGACCGTATGTGATCTGAACCTCGAACAGTGCCAAATCCTAATCTACTGAAAAGATTATTGCAAGCGAAGTGGGTGTTTGATAATGATAACCAGCTACTGAGTACACCGAGAGTGAACACCAATTTTGTAGGAAAGAAACAGAACAACAAGAATAAATATCATTAAGATCTAAGACGAAGTTATGAGGAGTGGAGGAAGGTGACAAAAGAAACCAAGTAAACTATGTCTTTTATACTACTAGCAACTGCGTTATTTGACTAGTATATGCTGATATCCCCGGAGACTGACAGTATTACTGTTGTATAACAGGCAGTTTCGTTGTGAGTAGTATACTACTCACAAATAGTGTATTACCCACAAGGGGACATTCAGGGGCAAAAGGACAAGCCCCGAACACGACGGACAAGAAGAGACTATCGAAACAGTGTGTACATGATGTGTGAGAACTTTCACCAAGGCGAATGACCACGTACTGTCACCCAATGTATATGAGTGAATGTCCGTCGTGCAAATGAGTGTACACGTTTGTGGTTTAGTTTTTGACATGACCTATACGGAAGTTTGCGCAATAAACCAACTTGTTGGCCAAGCGTCTTTTGCGGACACAACAACTGGTGCCGTGACGAACGCGAGGATGAAGATTCCCTGGCCACAGCCGTTCGAAGATGGAGACGTCCGGACGTTCCTGGAGGACTTGGAGGACGTGGCCGAAGTGGTCGGAGTCAAGACCGACCGTGGGAAGCTGGCTGCCCTGCGGACGCTGGTGAAGGGCAGGGCGAAGGCGGTGCTGGACGCAGCGCGAAGAGGCCCTGCGAAGATGGAGTGGGCCGCTGCGAAGGAGACGCTGGTGGCTGCGTTTGACAGCCCGGCCGACCGCCAGGAGGCCATGCGGCGGTTCAAGGCGGCCAGGCTTGGACAAGGAGCGGACCCGTCCGTGTTTGCCACCACTCTGCAAGGTTTGCTGGACAGGGCTCTGCCAGGATTGGATCAAGAATCACGACGGCAGTTGTTAACGGAACAGTTTATTGAAGGTCTCCCGATGGCGGTTCGCGACCAAGTCCGTATTGCCCATGTCGCCCGGCCGATGGACCTTGACGATCTGGCGAAGGTGACACGGGAGTTGGCAGTAATGTCCGTGGCCTCAGTGGATTCAAACAGCAATACGGACAAGAAGACATTGGAGGTAATGCAGAAGGCAATGGAGCAACTCGCAGCGGATGTAGCTGCCCTGAAAACAGCAGCACGGAAGAACGATCAACCAGGAGGCTGCTTCATCTGTGGAAAAAAAGGACATTGGAAGAAGGATTGCCCAATCCGGCGGTCTCAGAGGTCTAAAAATAAAGTGTTTCGTGATTGTTCTTTTTGTTGGGCGGGTCGACTAGTAATGGGAGCGATTGAGAAGGGGGCCGTACATACAAGGGTTGAAGTTGATGGAGAGGTAGAACAGTGTTTAGTCGATACAGGGGCAGCTATTTCGTTGATTGCTCGTGCCGAAAAGCAAAACCTAGAACCGACATCCATGATGATCAAGACGGTTGGAGGTCATAGTCTACTGGTTGACGGTGTGAAAGAATGTGGGGTACGTATCGGCGGCCATATCGTAAAGCACCGTTTCATTGTGTCCCCAGAAACCAGGCAAACGATACTCGGAGCCGATTTCCTCGCTGCAACAGATGCCGTGATTGACTTGAAGCTCAAGAAGTTGTCAACCAAGTATGGCTCCCTGACGCTCATAGGACAGCGAAAGGATAGCGTCAACCAAGTACGCAAGGTTAAAACCCCCAGTTGCACAGCCCCCCTGCTCCAGTCCACGGTCGAGAAATACGCGGAAGTATTTACGACTGACGATGATCCGTACGGATTTTGCAACTGGATTGCCCATGAAATACCAACAACCGGAACATTTCGACCTCACGGGCCCCGCAGGATACCGGTTCATCTTGAGGAGGAATTGAGGAGACAAATAAAGAACATGCTGAGCGAGGATGTTATCGAAGAAGCCAACAGTCCGTACAACTCGCCTGTTCTCCTGGTGAAGAAGTCCAACGTGAAGTACCGCTTCTTGTGTATGGATTTTAGACGGCTGAATGAGGTAACACAGAATACAGTCGTACCAATACCGTCCGTCGCTGATATTTTTGACAAGCTACAGCAGGCGAAATTGTTCACAGCTAGGGCACGCACCAAACAAACTGCCTGTTATACAACATTACTACTTTGGAAAAAGAACCTGTTACTGTGACAAGACGTGCTCAATATTCGAAAATCCATTACGAGCTTGCCCCCTCAATCGTTCACACTACGTCGAAAGTAGACTCTACACGGTCTTTCACTCTTTGCACGAAAGAATGCTCAGACCGCCAAATGACTGAACACCTCATCTTTGGAGAGTATCCAGTAAAGCTATGTCCATTTTTAAGTACCCGGCACATACTCGAATACTGACTTCCAAATACCGTCTAATTTACGTGCTGAAAAGATGAGTAAACGCCTTACTAAAACTTCACCGAGTGTTCTGTTTAGCATGATCAGTCGGATGCCAGTTTTTGGAGATAAGGCGGAAATATTAGTAAACAGTCTGAGGTCGCACGCCAGTGCTGTGCTGAGATCCCACTGAGATGACAGCGAATAACGTAGTCTTCTAAGCCGCAATCTCAAAAGAATTAATGTCTTATGTGCATGAGTTCAGAATTTTTTCGTGTTGAACGGCAATTGTTAATCCGTCGTTTAATCAAACATATCGTCCATGTCCCTCTGGAGAATATCCCGTGCGGATCATAGAACCTGCCACCTCTTTGTACCATTTGGGTAAACTATAAATAAGGGTTCGTAAGACTGCTAAATTATCATTACCGTATACTACTGAGCGCAAACAAGTGTAAACAGTTGTTGCTGGCTGGAATGCAGGTTCCTCTGAAGCACATGAAAAGACGGGAAGCCTCCGAGGCGGCCCGGCAAACACTGAAGGTGAGAGATTTTTGGATACAAACAGGGATGAAATTCAAACCTTCAACTGAATCACAGTTGCTGTTTCTGCTTGGAATGATTTGGCTTTTCAAGAACCAAAGGTTCTGGTACCTTGTTTGAGGAATATGTGACAGTGCATGTTGAATACCAATATTCAAGACGACCGTCAGTAAGCCTGATAGAAAAGCAGAAGTGATGGAACGAGCGCAACTTTGATTCACAAAGTTGATAGTGAAAACCAAAAAATACGGACTGCCGAAACAGACCTAGGTACTTGAAATTACTCTCTGTAGGTGGATGACCTGGTAACAGCCAAAGAGGTCACAATAAGAAGCTCTACAACCTTTGATCCCGGACTTCCTTTAGGCAACAGTTCTTCCCTTACAGAGTTATCAACTAGAGATAGTTAGCTGTTCCTCTAAGAACAGTCTCAA
>QNGE01004979.1:12225-29026 GCA_008508345.1 Paragonimus westermani | reverse complement strand
GCCTGAACCGGTTTTTACTCTGAAAGTTCTGTTACCAAGAAAGGAGGTCATCCAGCGGAGAACTTCTCCTTGGATCCCATAGGCTTCTAGTTTATGCACCAGAGGACCGTGTGGGACACGTTCGAAGGCTTTGGCAAAGTCGAAGAAGATAGCATCCGAGATATGACCATTGTCTTTGACCTCTGTCAATCTATCCATGAAGATTAACATATTGGTTATGCATGACCGAGCGGGAAGAAAGCCATGTTGGGTCGAAGAGAAAAGGTTATTCGAGAAGAAATGCATAGAGATAGTGCGTTTTGCATGGGATGCTGGCAAGGCTGATCGGCCGATAACTAGCAGAAGAGTGACAATCGCCTGTTTTAACTATAGGTGAAACAGTGACCTCTTCACGAGGCATGGACGACGAAACAACGAACCCGCCTATAAACCTTTGAAACCACAATCACTGCATTTTATATTGAGCAGGTACATTGAGCCAACTTCAGTTAGACAGAAACTTCCAACCAAAAAGTAAGTCGACCATCAAAAACCCTCTGTGTACGCGATAACACAAAGCTGCCCAACCAATTCGAAAAAGTGATAAGCAGTGGCCAGTTAAAACAAGTTTTTCAGTGGTCATGGTTTCCCGTTGTTCATTGGTAGAAGGCAAAATTTACCAACTGCGTGAACCTCTTCACTGAATATTTCGTCACAGGAATAAGCAGAGTATCGATTATCTTTTTTCTAGCGTGCCATCATATGCGCATTTAGGAGCCGCCCGAATGCCAAATCGTTGGGTGCCAGCACCACCTGCATTAGTAGCGCGTTCCTGCTAATAATCGCTCGTCGTGACGGAGGAAATACACAGTGAAGCCGTCTTTGTCTCTACTTGAGATCCGTTAGAAGGTGGCCGCGCGTTCCGTGCTCTTTTCGGAGGGGGAAATCTGCTAAGTTCGTCGCCCATGTCTCCCCGAAAAATACGGCGTATCACGGTAAGGTCACCTCGCAGTCGCCGGCAAATCTGGCATTGAGTGTCTAAATACTTTAGCTGCCGGTTGTAGGAGACGCCTCTCAGCTCAACATCCGTGAGCGTAGCTGGTTTCTGAAGTGTTCCAAGTTGAGATTCCTCACTTTGCGTACTGGGGAACATGGCGGCGTAGCCGTACCCCACTCTCGTACGAACTTGAGATGAAAATAATAAACAAAAGGCCTCCCTGGACACCTTAGAACGACGGTTAGCCCCAAGCACTTTCATGGTTTTATCGCAGGTCTACGTTGTGTGAGCCTGTTTTAAGTGTGTTTAACACCAGCACTCCGAGGTCGCGTTCAGTATCGCACTGTGTAACGCGGCGTGCTGTTGACGCCATTTTGGTTTTCGTTTGTGTAAGTCGTGTGCATGTCTTACTGGGCCTTTGGCTCACGTTTGTTTCTGTTATCTCCTTTTACAGGAATATCGTTGGAACCCCGTACTTCTGAGGAACGCTGTCCCCTGGTGTCTCCACGTTGCACAAAGTGGGTTTACGAGTGTATCGGGTACACGAAGCCAGAACGTCCGGCTTGCCTGTTACAACTGTCTTAACAAGTGACCTCCACCATTATATGCCTTGACATCCCTGATGTCTCCCAGCTGCACGAAGCAGCAGATCTATAGGTTTGAAGACAAGTTTCATCGTGTCTATGTCCTGTTAAAAAATTTCCCTATTCTCATCTGAAGAGACTGTCCTCCATATCCTCATTTCGTCAACGAAGACGAGGGTAGGTGACTGCAACCACGCCAATGGACCATTAGTAGAAACAAGAGCCTGAGCACTGACTCTTGTAGAACACCTCTTGTGGTAAGCAGTCATTCGGATATGAGTTGGCTGATCATGAGAGCGAGTGATCTACCATGGAGGAAGTCAGCTATCCAGTTTATGCGCGAACCGACAGCGTGCACTAACAGCTTAGTGAGCAAGTGTTTGTGTGTCACTTTGCCGAGAGCCTTGCCGAAATCGAGAAGCACCACACCCAGAGTCTTGTCGTTAGATCTTGCTTTTACTCATCGCTCTCTGGCAATCAGGAGGTATATCAACCAAGATCGCCTGTTCCGAAATCCGTGCTGCTTCTCACCAAGGATCGAGAGTTGGTCCAAAGTCCCCTCAGGTTGACCGGCTATCAGCCGCCCCATCGCTTTCCAAGCGCTTCAGCTAAGCATACTCGTCGATAGTTAACAGCTTTTAACCATCCTTATTTCTTGTACCTAGTCGCAATCATTGCTTGTTTCTACTTCTCTGGCAGTTCGCCTTCGTTCAGAGACCGCTGGTGCAGTTCCGCCAAGGACACGCATAATTCCACCGCCACTAACGGTGGGTGTCGCCGGGACTTGGAGATTCACTTACGCCAATCAACCGTAGTTTGAATTCCACCTTATCAACGCTAGATGGCATTTTGATATAGCATGATCCATCCTCTCCGAGCAAGGCAGACTGCGCGTAATCCTGGGAGTAGACCGGAGCCTCAGCAACCTCTTTTATATGCTGGTCCCTCAGTGCCGTGATGACTGCCTTGATCCTGATCTGTCGACGGATGTACGCTCACAGCCTCTTGAGTGCTGTTACCGATCTCATGACCAGCCTTTCCTCGTACTATTGACTCTTTCTTGGTCTCATGATATTATATTCATTCCGTGTTTCTGTGTGCGCATCACAGAAACCATGATCAGTCAAGTATTTTATCCGCCGTCGGTGTCTGCGCCTGAGGAGGACACGTAATTCAACATCCAACCACGGTGGCTCTTTAGATTGGGAGCAACCAAGAGATATCGACCCAAACCTTTTCATGACAGCCAGCAAGTTGTCTCTAATTTTGAGCCGGTGTGCGTCAACCATGATCGTGCTGCTGGCCCAGTCATAGTTGCACACGGCCTCCCTCAGTTCTTTGAATAGAGTTCTCTACATATTCCGTCGAACGTGGGTAGGTACTGCCCGAAGTTAATCTCTTGCCCACCATACGTTCAATAGCTCACGGTCATTCCTCCTTACCGGGGACAAAATATCTATGCGATGCATGTCGGACTTTAGTGCTGAAAACACCTAATCCAACTCAGAAAAGCATCCGGCCTGCAACCGCGTGGGAACCCTCGCATGCTGGTAAAAGTACACCTCGTCGACGACCAGTCGAACCGATGTCTGGGAAAAGTTGTCTGAACCACTGATGCATGCCTGTGTACTCCAGCTGATGTTAGGTGTGCTGACTTCCCCCAATATCAATCATTGAGTGGCTGTGCCGAAACTCCTCAGGTCCCCCAGCATTTGAACTGGAAACGAACCAAAGGAGCGGTGGATAACGCCGAGAATAGTTAGGCCGTTCTACGTTAACTTCATTCTGCACCACGGCCCTTCATAATTACCATTAGTGTCGGTTCTGGTTAGCGTGAAAGTAGTGGGAACACCATGGCGCATAAGAAGCATAACCCCTCCGCTTAGCAACCACTAACACTGGAGGGAGTGTCCAGGAAAGGAGACTCAGCCTCCATCACTTCCTCTGACAACCACGTTTCGGCAAGCGCCATGACTGCGGAGTTATTACTTCTAACCTACTGTTTAAGACGCTCCGAAAGTTTGAGTAAATCACCCTCGTTCGATCTAAGCTTGCTTCTCTGTCACTGGAGGGAAGAGTGATGGAAGGTGTTGCCGGAAACCTCACCACTCGTCCTCACCTGAGGGGGACAAAGAGAACACAAGAGGTTTCCGTCGAACTTGAGGCCTCTTCCACTTGACCTGAACATTCTGGATGAACAGGTAGGGCTTCCCCATACTTCTATCATGCAGTCCCCTCAGGGCTGCTTTCTGGCGTTCACGATCCTTTGGGGCCAGGTTTCATTCCATACGCAGGTCCACATAGCGCGCCTTCGACAGCCGCTGCAGGAAAAGGTGCAGTTCCCAGAAAACTTCCATTGGATCGCGTGGCATGCTAATATCATCCGTCTTCCGGGCAAGGCAAAACGTTGTGCTTACAGTAATTTTCGTAACCAGATCTTCTTTTTGTCTTATCTTATCTTATCCTAATTAGCAAATCACGAAAAACAGCAATGTCGTGATGCATCCTTGACTGGGGCGTTTGAGTGGCAGCTTCCAGGAAGGTTGAATATTGCCTCAAGTTGATCGCGTGGTAGGTGCACCATGCTAGATCTTGACCGAGCCTCTTTTCTCTGAGTGTCTGCTGGGGTCTGTGTGGCCACTTGGGCCATAGCTCACTTCTGTGGGTTCAAATGTGGTGTTGTGTGTAATCGGTAGGCTGTAACTTTCTTTGTAATGTTGGAGGCTAGAAAAAGCTTCATATGTTGTTATAATTTTCTGACGTGCTTCAGTTCGTGAAATCGTTCAATTCTGTTGCTGAGGACGTAAGCGAGAAGTGCGCAGCAGTTCGATGGCGTAGCGAACAACCGTAAAATAATGGAGAGTTGCATTCCACGCTATTTCGGTGGAATATAAAAAAATCGGTGTCATTTACGTGGTAAGAGAGGTTTTTCTTGAAAGTTAAGTGTGATTAAGGAGGAAAACGTTATTAAAACTTTGTCAATCGATCTATCGTTGGATCAGGAGGACTAAGCTTTGTATGAAGCTGTTAACGCACGATACACTGGTGAACATACTGTAAAGTATAAATGTGCGCAGGAACCGAGCAAGTGTGCAATATTCTTGTCGTGCTCAGTATGCCTAGCTATTCGCTGCTACCACGGTTATACACATGAAAGCATGACGTCTACTGGAATGCGGACAAGGTGAACTGGGCAACGAAGGACATCTAGGAGCACTTCCCACTTGAAAGCTCACAAAATTTCCGTGTAACTGTCATAGTTTATGTCTGAAGGCAAACAGTACCCTATGGTGAATCAACTACTGCTGTTCCATCAATTTGTCCTTCCTTATAAGTGATGGCAAACAGTACTCTCCATCATCACCAACCGTCGAAATGGCAAGTTGTACTCCGCCAACCATCGCTCATGTATTGGGGCGCCACTTTTGTAGAGGGAAATATACACTACAGAAAGCCTTTATGTAGGGGTAGAAACTTTCCAGGAACAGACAGAATATGTCTGTAGGAGAGCCACAATGAACGGGAGAAACGACACTCACAAGTACCGTGCATGCCGTCGATGACGGAGGCGTTTTCGTCATGCTGCACACGAAACTGCAGTGCTCAAGTTGATTACTATAAAACCACTCAACATGCATTCAGCTAATGTTTTTAAATGGAGTCGTGGGGTCTGCCCGTCCAGATGTTTTCGGACAGGATGACTTGTGAACGTGGTCAGTCGGTAAACAATGTTCTCGACGTACAAGTCAACATCGACAACTTCAAGACGGTAGCATTCCTAGGTAGTTTGCATTCCAAACTCTTGCATCAGCCACACGCTTTGGATCTATGTTTTCAATGGCAACGGCTGGGACGTTTCGAGGGCGCGTCCTCTTTTTTAACCATCCACTGGCATTCTCCAGCCTGTTATTTGTGTGATTACCGAAGTGCACGACATCTCTTCGTGCACGAGTAGTTCACTCGAGCTTGATGTGCAGCCACTAACACAACGGATACTTCATAAATTCTCTATCCGTTTGGTGGATGATATTCAAGTCACGTTGGAACCTACAGTGTGTGGTGGAGGAGTGCAACTTACTCTCCCTCGTTGTCTATCGTGGCCTTTAGGTTGAACAGATGATGACCGCGAGAAGTGTTTGTCTTTTAACAAACATGACAGACGAACTTTATTCAACTGCATTCTTACGAACAGCGTCACATACATGGAACCAACACAACTTGATGTCGCAGCCGAACACTGCACGAGCTGCCTTCATTTGTGAAACCATCTTATCCATCACAAACGCCTTTACCGCAGTGTGCTCTCTCATCATTTCTCAAAAAATTTCAATGGCCTACGTGGTGACACATATTTCTCACTACGAATTTACCTGCATAACACCGGTCGGCAGTGTCCCATGCCATCCAGCTTCGAAAGCATGAGGAAACTTTTAATGAAAATTTTTTACCTGTTTGTCCCGTGAGTGGAATCCAAATTCTCGACATGCGGGACACGTAGGAATACTTCGATTTGTAATCGATGAGCAGAGCAGATATGTGTATATCTTTCGGCTTCACCCCGCGTGACGCACACCACGCCTATCTCACCGATTGCCGACATAGCAGGCTTCAACTTGCGGCGGATGTTTTCAACGCTAGCGGGCGTGATAAACTTCCAGTAAACATCCGCTACATACTACTGAATGACAGTAGTCGGTGTACTGTATTGAAACAGGCTTCTGCATTAGCTCAATTCAATGATGTTGAGTCTGCGGTTTGTAAGATGAGGGTCATATACACCAGACGACTGAGAGGATGGTTGTGCTCTAACTAGAAAGAGTTCACAACCAGACAGATTTCTTCGGACCACATGAAATTGTGAACCGTAACATGTGTCGCGAAAACTGGATTGTTAAAACTAACAACAGTTGACTCACTGCACAAGTTGCTAACCCCTGCGTACGCTCCTACGCCTCTTATATTTCGCACAACAGTGGCAAGTCTAGACGGTTTCCAGGGAACCACGCCAACTTAATTTATCGTACCTCAAGACCGTTTTTCGAACTACTGCCCGTCCCACGAACGTAAATAACGCCCACATCCTCCGTGTACCTCTGAAGGCACTCTCTGAATTCAGAGAAAGTTCGGAATTCAAGATTTTTAAACATCGCTTTAGAAGCCGCGATATAGTCTATTTCTCATAAACAAAAGCCGTCCCGCTATGATAAGTATTGTTTGCAATATCGTATGTCCAGGTGTATATTAGTTTCGCTATCATGTATAAACATTGCCACACGAAAGTAATCACAACAGCAGCCACGCCGATTTTCGAAAATATCACATGGTAAGGTTGATTCTAAGTAACGGTCAGTTAAAACAAACAGATATAAGTTCATGACAGATTCCGGTGCTTCCAATTTCTGCACTTTTACCAAGCCAATAAACCGGAATATGCGGTAAACCAATTCTTTTACCCTCGATAACCGAGGAATTCACTGTCTACGACTAGCATTCAATGGGTCTGGTGGTGAATATGGTCACCTTGGACTGAATATTCCCACGGTGCCTGACCCCCGTTTTCTTCTTGCTTGGTGCAGTCGAGTCTCCCAAAGCCCTCGCAAGCGTGTGCTCTGAGACCTTCGCAAATGCTTCCTTCGGGACTTCCCCAATCACATCAGCAAATGTCGGTCCAGAAGGAACTGGGGCGCCTGAATACAGGATTGGCTGCGCGATTGTTTTTGAACGTGTTACGTAGCTTCCAGTGTAAAAAAAGTACGTATACAAGTCAACTACCGAGGAGGACTTAACCTGAAACCTTCCGGACAGCAATATATTCAACAAAATTTCAGCCGGTCCGAACGACTCGTTTTGAGGCCGCCGTAGGGATAAGTGATGACCGAATTAGAAGGTTGATGCAACCATCCGTCACAGAATTCGCATTGTGAAGCCAGAGTCCGTTTCCCCATGCTCCTTCCACATTTATGGCACGGCGAGCGCTTTTCAACAGAACCGATCGTTATCTTCTGACAACATTGGGGGCGAATCTGTCACCGGTGGAATGAACACAGAAATTACCAACTTTGATGGAGGTTAAATATAGATTTGATCTCCCAAACCTGTCGCTGTTGTCGCAGGAGGCGTGAAAATTAATTTTCTTACCAACTTTCGTCATCCGTATTTGTCACTTTACAAAATCGCTTGATACACTCAGTTTGCTTGACATATTCAATCAATTCAGACGATGTCGGAAATTGCCAGACGTTTCGAACCACACGCGATTTTCTAATCCTTATGATGAGGCAGCCAATGAGGGTTACGCTACACTCAGCGATTGAATTATCCAATTAAGTGTGCCCAAATGTCACTCCGCAGAGAATATGGCGATACCTTCGTGATTCATAGTGCGTTCGTCATGGCAAATATCGTAAAAATAGATCCGAAGAAAGATCTTGACATTTGGTTGTCGTCTGCCTTATCCTTCGCGCCTCACTATGATATGTCGGCAGGAAAGGGATTCTCCGCTCTCAGGGTGATTCAGCACACTTCTCCCCGCATAGATAAGAAAATATCGGCCTGGAGAAAGACCTGTTGGTTGTTGAGCAGGTCCAGCGCGACCACCAAGCTAGTCGTGGTCCTAAGAAATGTAACGTATCAGTCGTGACTCGATATTCTTGATTTGTGTCAAAATGAATTCTGATGACTCCGCGGTGCTTTGATTCTCATACACTTTTTCTTCAGAGTGGATCTTGTAAAACGGTTCTTCACTGAGGCGAAGGATGACGGCCGGAGAGGACATAACAAGAAGCTATTTAAGCCTCGTTCCCGGACCCTCCTTAGGCGGCAGTTCTTTTATTGCGAGGTTATTAACCACTGAAAAAGCGTTCCGTTCGTAATCATTAATAACGCTTCTAGGCCTCGTTTTGAAACTTTAACTGATCCTCATTCACCTGAAAATCCATCATGCAAATAAACTTCCTCCTTCCTTGATATTTATTGCGATCCTCTAGGGCGGTGTTACAACCTGTTTTCAATGTTGCTTTTCAGTCCAACAGACGCTCACCAGGCGCTATGCGAGTAAAGCCCCCTGGATCTGGGAACCTTGGGCATCCGCCTCTAGCCCGTACGCCATTCCTACAATCGGTGATTTTGAGCGGCTTATATGAGGTTCTCTGGCTGGAAGCTAACTGTGCCTCAACCCACCTAACTGTTCAAGTTCAATCCATTTCGATGTAGTGCGTTGGACGGGCGTATTTTCAGCATTGAGGATATTCACGCTTCTTGTCCTGCTTGGCCCAAGGGCTCCAGGGCTCCGAATTTGGCGTTTACCTATCTTATCGTACTATGCACTCTTTGGTTCCACTGAAAAAATGATGAGGAAGTCATTTGGAATGCATCCTCCGAGGGTTTTTATCAATACAGTTGTCAGCTCGTACGTGATGAGAGTGTGTGAGAAAGCGGTGAATTGCTTGGAAACCCTAGGCTAGAGAAGACGCGTGAAAAGATTAAGTCGTTGTGAAGCCACCGCAATAGAGGGGATTCAGCATTTTCTTTATTTTTGCTACCTACTGTTGCCTGCCCGTTGTACGGCAATGCTCCCGCATCACCCCTGCATGCCGTTCAAATTTACTGAATTCACGTTGCGCACACATTTCTGCACGTTTCTCTTCACGAAGTCACTTACCGACACTACATGGACCTTCCGCATAATTTTTTAGCTCTATCGCACTACACTGTCGTAAATTTGACCACGCTCCAGGTGTTTAGGGTGACACCGCAATACCATTACTTCCCTGATACTGATAGTCCTTAATTTTGTCGCGGTCATCCTGAATATCCGTCGACACCTTTTGTCAGTCAACTCCTTTGCTTATCGTAACTTGCATGGATTCTGCAACTCTGCTGTTGCATTCTTTCATTTCATTATTACGAATGGCCAAGTGACGTATGCCTGCATTGACTTAGGCTGTCCAGTACCTCGCTATTGTCAACCACTTGCGCGCGGATCGAGAATTATTAACTCCAATTCATAGGCCACATATCTCAGGCCAGCAAATGGTTTGGTAGCTGCGCTCTGACCACGTTCAGCAATCAACGTGCGTTTTTTCACTCCAGTGTGCACGATTTGACTAGCGCGCTCAAGCGGACGATTACTATTAATTCTCCGAATTGTTGACACTTCGTGTCTAGTCAGGGAGAGGTGCTCTGTATCATTCCAAAAGCCGTAAACCACCCTGTAGTGGCCATCTCGTGATGGTAGGCGAAAGATACTTCAGGAGACATTCATGCGCTCATCTCTTTCCTCAGATCGATTCTCGTAGTGTCCTTGGTGTTTAGTACATTATGAAGAGCGAAGGCATCACCAGCATTCCCATCGTTGAAGTGGGTACGCAGCTACTATCGTGTAGGAGGAGACTCCAATCATCTGACCGTTGCCTAATCGCATCGACCCCTGTATGCAGTGTGTTAAAATAACCAACATTCCCAATTTTTGATTTAACACCATAGATAACAAGCTGCTGGAATTACTGTCCGGAAGTTCGTTGATTTAAAAAACAAATAAAAGAGAGCTGGTCGCTGACTCTTGAAGAATTCCCGCAGAGGCTATGGGGAGAAATGAAAGGCTTCACCCATCTTTAACCCTAGAAGCCCCAATATTTGAGAGGCAGATCATCCAATTAAGAATCTTTTCCTGGACGCCGTAAGCTTCTGGCTGATGTCTTAGAGGACTATGTGGGGCACGATTAATTGCGTCAGCGAAGTCAAAGAAACAAAGAAGTTGTCTTCAGCTCTTTTCTGTACATCCAAGGAGATTGACATATTTGTCACGTCTGACCGCCAAGAGGAAAGCCCTGTCGAGTAGGCTAGACTCGACCATTCCCAATGGAATTGCTTGAGATTGGCGGGTTTTACCAACCGCTCCATCAACTTGCACGTAATGCTGGTAAGCTGGATTGATCTGTAGATTGCGACAGAACGCCGATTGCTTCCCTTAATAACTGGCGTGGCTGTGAGTTCTTTCAGTGCAGTAGGCAGAACCTCAGTCTGGAAGGTCAGCTCAAACAGGTTCCACGGCGGCTTTACTAGACCAACCGCCGTTTCTTTGAAGCTCCTGACGTAATCTGGTCTGGACCTATTGTAATATATGAATTAAAAGTAGGCAACGGGTTTTCGTCATCCAGAATGAAAACGTGAGCATTAGGGCTTGGCTGCCGGAACTTCGTAGAAGTGGAGTGGGATACCCATTCGGCAGTGCAGAGTTGTGCAACGCCGGATAGTGTTTCTCGAATACATCGGCGACCACTCGGATGTCTAAAATGCCTCCGTGCCGGTCAGTCGTAGAGAAAGAACTGAAGGCTCACATTGTCCCAAATAATGCATCCATTTAAACGAAAAAATTTCCTTACGCGAGCCTCCATTAGGACCTTTCTTGTGCGATCCTGGTGTGTTCGCAGATTTCTTGCTTACACACATTTCGAGCAGTGGGAAAAAGGTTCATGCCTTCCGATTTTTTCCCAGGTTCATGTTTTGAGAATATGCAAAACTGAGACCGTCTTTTGCACAGAAAAATTGAGAGAGATAGAAGGAGAGATAGTAGGAATATGTACAGTTTGCGCAGTATGAGTTGGTCAGCCGTCTTCTGCGATGTTTTTGTGGTGAAAATCCACTCGATTCACCACTTACCCAGACTCCGACAAAAGAGATCTGACAGGGGGCCAATCCACACATCGTGCTAAACATGTGGCGTCAGGATTGATCAAACAGTCTCAAAGCTATTTCTCCCGCTATTCACTGGTTCCTTTCTTCCGTACTATACAAACTATTCGGAATCTCTGATTTCGAGTGTCGCGGTTCTGAAACGTCCCTTAATTAAGACCTCTAGGATCACAGTCAGAAGTGAGTGAACCGCGATAGCTTCTCAGGCAGTCAAAACCAGCCTGGCATTCGTGCCAACCGTTATAGCGAGTGACGAATGAGATCAAAGTTCAGCAAGCAGTGGTCACTCTATCCAAATGTCAGTTTTCCTGACCTCTCCTTCTACTGGATCGCCATCGTTCGTAACTATCACGTCAAGCAGACAAGAGATCTCATCAGAAAGATTCAGCCTTTAGGGTTTGAAACGCTGTCTTCATGTTTCTTCCCGAATCAGCATTGACAAGAACACTGAGGAAACACTGCCACCGTTTGAGTGGAACAATAGTGACCAACTAACCTTGGATAATCCCAAGTCACCACAATAAAAATATTGGAGAAACGCTGAAGTCCTAGAAGGTTTCATGGGTAGCCTGGAGGAACGTCAACATTCACAGTGCTCCTTAAGTGAGGACGAAGACCAACCCATACTGAGAGCGTTCCGGTGGCGCCGTAGCTTCACAGCAGTACATTTATGAGTGGGCAAAAAACGTTTGCTAACCATGGGCGTCGGGAGCCTCTGGTAACTGAAAACGCAGGGGACCTTACCCCCCCCCAGGGGGAGTCACCTCGATATACCGGGTGCCTAAGGGACGTCCAGTTCACTGTCATCGATGCCTACTGAAACACAGGTTTCTGTATGAGCAAGAGTGTGAACGGTGGCTCCATAATCCAACCGCCTGATTTCTGCAGCATGTCAAATAGACCCAGACAGTTTATATATATGCAACTGGAATTTGATTCTTCGTTTGATAAAAAAGAGAAGGTATGAACGTGCCCTTAGAAAAGGTTGGGGAAAGAAGATAGAAGTGGAAGGCGGAGTAACGGGTGACGGATTTGCAGTGATCGCTCTTCCTTGCCCGGTGGCTGTGGAACTTCCTTCAGAATGTGGCAGATGACTCGTGATGGACCGCACTCAATTGGGCGGCCGTAAGGAATGCGCTTGCTACCAGTATGTCGCGGTTGACGCCTTTTCCGCCATATACTCACTCAGAAATGTGGAAAGGTGTCTCGTTGATTTGCAACCTGAAGAACTTCCGTGGGTTGTGGCGCCAGGACAGGTTTCAACCGGATAAAATCTGAGTCCATCCAATGGACCCACTGGAGGGTTTGGGCGGTTTGTCACGCTGAGACAGCTTCTGGCCGGGTAAAACTGGAATCTGTCCCGAACCATGTTGGGACAACCGACCCGATTAGCACTTTTTGAGGTGTAAGTAAGAATCAAACAAACACTCCCGATCACAGACCTGAGAGAGGAGAGGTTTCTTGAATGATGTGGTGGTGGCTGCGGAAGTTGCATGTGAGAACGCTGGCATATCGTTGGGTTCATTGCTTAGGTCATCTATGCCCGAACTTTGGGGTTTCGTACGTGGTTGTCTAACAAGGACTTCGAAGTTCTCGGGTTCTGCCGGAGAGCGTAAAAATGGGGGAGTGAGGGGGAACTGTGAACTTTGGTTCCACCTGAAGCCCGGGGTCGGCCTTGATGCGCTCTGATTTCGGCCACCCGAACTCCCATCTCTCCATCTTGTAGGGAACGGCCATGTAAGACGCCTCATACCTTGGCATGCACGGATTCCAAATGGTGAGTTTTTCAGTCACTGCCATGGTGCTTAAGTTGACCACTGACCTGATGAGATAATGCGACCTTTTAGGCCTCGGGACCTCGCTACACCTAAGCTGGTAAGATCTGGCATGAGGAGCGCCCTTAAAACATACCTGGCGGGGTGGCGTGGGGAGGACGCTAAAGGGGAATGTTCCCATAACCCTTCCTTCCTCCCAAGGAAAGCTTGATTATCAAGGGTGACAGCACTCCGTTCTATGTGGGCCACTTCCAGGTTGCAATCTAAGGATATGCATTCGTACACACGGGTGTTTGTTCATAAGCACCTTGCTAGCCTTGCCCGTGCCATCATACAAACACGCACTGCATACTTGAATTTGTGTGTAGTCACCTGTGTGGGGTGGCTGGTTCTTTATTTTTTTCAAAATAATCCGTACTGAATATAACTGCATTTGGCAAACGAACGACGGGACAATCCTTCAATGTCATGCCTGTATCTGGTGCAAAGCGAAATGCACCCGTTGGTTAAAGTGTTGTATGATTAACGACAGTAGCGCAGTTCTTTTTACCTCTATGCACACAGCCCTGAGCAAACTAACTTCACTCGAAAAAGCAAAGATATGGGAGAGGAGGCGGAAGTACCGCGTCTCTTCAGGGTCATTAGCAAGGGTTTATATGCTTCTGTTGAAAATCTGGTGTTTACGGTTTGGCTTCTCACTTTCGTATGCTCCTTTGGAGCATCTGCCACTCAGGCGTGTCCAACCCACTGAACCTGAGGCTGCGAAATGAGCATAAATTTACGGTTCGTGAAGGGAAGAAAACCAAGAAATCCGTGTCTCAGTTCTTCAATTCCAAACTCAGGCGGCGGAAGGTTATCTCTGTGATGAGCTACAAATTCTTAATTATCTGTGAACAGCTCCAGACTGTTAGGGCCGCGGTGAATAAAAGCCGGCTGTATTACACTGTCATCAATGCTGAGAAGCAGGCACACCAACAACAGCCGCAGTTCAAAATGGTAACTTATCAGGACAACATAGCAGTTGAACCACATCATTCCAACCCATATTCTGTCCAGCACTCGGATACCTGTGAATCATCCGGTCTTGAACACTCTTGACTTACATGTCTGTTTCACAATCCCAAATGCCGTAAACGTGGCAACATAGATCAGATTCAAACTGTCTGTAGTAGTTCAAAAAATGTCTAGTCCAGACTTCTTCAGCAAGCAAAGTCTCTCTCCTGACTTTCAATTCGTTGCTCGTACAATAGTTTCCACCAGCTCTGTTGACTTCGCGCACCATGTAACAAAAACATGATATGCTGAGAGTGGTCCCAAACATTCCTTCACTGCTGAGAGCGATAACGTTGAGTTTTTTCATTTCACTTGTTTGCACGACGCAACAAAACTTCTCGTTGTTTTTAAACCTGCTAATATTTCTGTTTGAGGTATTACTGAATACGCTTCAACTAGTCTTGGCAACTGTGAACTTAACTCACAGATGCACAGTCTGTCACTTGCATGTGTCCATTTTTTATTTACAATTCTGGTCCGTCGTTTGTTATTCTCAAGTGCACGCAGAGTTTGAGCTTCTCTTTTGCGTTGCCCATTGAACCTTCTGAGATAAAAAGATTCTCTTTACCAGTCTGCTGCATATTTGAATTTAGCCACCGGATAAGTGTCTGAAATCGAGCCGGTGTGAACAGAAACACCTCAGGGTGTGAAGGAGGAGTAAATTCATTGCTACAAGGCTCAGGACTGTAATTTGAATTGCGGGGATTATGGCGATTGTAATCCATGAGCGAATACCGTGTGCTGTTGTTGTTTTACTGTGTGAATAATTGCGTTGTGACTAATACTGATTGCAATACTATTTCGTTGGCCAACGTGCTACGTTATTCCAACCGCATAGAAACTGGTTCTGGGTTCCAGCCAAGTGTACTTCCGATTATCACTGCACATTCCTAACCACCACATGATACATATACAAAGTAGAAGCGCAATGGAGCGTGAAATTTCAGTAAGAAAGGAAGTTTAACTGGAGTCGACAAGATTGCAGTCCGCAGCAAAGTTATTCCTACGCGCTCCAGCGAACCTAATTCAGATGTTGACCAAGGTTTCACCAGAAAATATGATATGGCATCGCCCTCCTGTTTCCAAGATCTTACAGTTGACGATAACCATGGTCACGTGGGAAAAAACCCTCGCAAAGTAACAGAACGCAAACGCTACGACATTTCCCATTATCCAAAGTAGCTGACATTAAACGACAAGGAAGTGAGTCCGTAGAAATTAAGAGAGGGAGAAAACTTTAGAATCTGACCGAACACTGAGCCCATAACTGAACAAAACGATAGTGACAAATTGAAAATGCCCGTGAGGTGAAAACGGGATATCCAATGTTTAGACGCTGTAAAAAGTTTCTTCCATTAAAAGGATGTGTTTGCTTAACATCGAAGCACAATATTAAGCGATAAGTGGAGCAATGTAAGACGATCATGTAGACCGGGATGAATAACGCACCATGTAATTTTGGGAAGAAACGCCTGTGCGATAGTAGTCTTTCCGCATTAACCTTGTGGTAGAGCACGTGTTGGTTGAAATCCACATGCTTTATCCCAAACTCAGTTAGGTGGTTTAATAAGAGGGCTTCGGACATGGATAACAAATATGTACATGGCGGCGTCAAGTGACTGCATATTCAAGGGAGATATAGAAACGGGATATTGTACACTCTATTTGAGTGTATGCAAAATTTGTATGGTAACAACTATGCGAACAAAACTGTCTACCACCACTTGTGACGCGAAAGTGTATACATATGCACGGAATATGAACCTGCTTATTGTAGGCGGACGTACACCTACGGAATTGATATACGCGGATTTATCCTGTTGAGCTGATTGATGACATTCGGAATATTATCGAATGCATCAGAATATACAACTGATAGTAGCACTCAAGTTGCAGAAGATGGAACGAAGTGTCCCGAAACTCAATGGGTTCCAGTTGAGAACAGGTCGACATCAGAAAACTCAACGCGAAAATGATCAGCGAGTTGGTAGGACAATGGAGGTAGCCAAAGCCACTTTTAAAGGATAGGTAGTCACACCAAAGTCCGATCACAAAAATTGTTTCAAAAAGTTCGGACGTGTAGTGAAATCACATACAAGGTCCCCAATATTCTGAAAACCGCGCGACGTGACAGTTCCTTTGCCACTATCACCGCGCCGGTTCACATTACCTTGTGAATGTAAATTTACTAAAAACCACTGGCATCAAAGTTAGTGGGCCGGCATAGGTATCGCAGTTTTGCTCGTAGCTGTGTAATGAATCCGCACCACCTCTACTCCTGTAGGTTACATTCACTAGGATAACAGTGTTGAGCTATTACAGTTCGGAACGCCGCTTAACCAATCTAACGCTTGTTTGAATTCTGAAGGTCGACCGGAATTTTCCGTCAGCGCCCTTCTCCACTCTGGCTGCTGCTGTGCGGTTGTGCTCAAGGTGCTCTCACGTCCAGCTCGCTAGCACCCATCAATTGTTACGTTGAAGTCTGTTGTGAACGGTGAGTAAATCAACTTGGTTAAGCGGTGTTCCTAACGATGATAGCTCAACACTATCATCCTAGTAAATGTAACCTACAGGAGTAGAGGTGGTGCGGATTCATTACACAGCTACGAGCAAAACTGCGATACCTATGCCGGCCCACTAAGTGGGCCGGCATAGGTATCGCAGTTTTGCTCGTAGCTGTGTAATGAATCCGCACCACCTCTACTCCTGTAGGTTACATT
>QNGE01004979.1:0-11817 GCA_008508345.1 Paragonimus westermani | reverse complement strand
GCATTAAAAGGATGTGTTTGCTTAACATCGAAGCACAATATTAAGCGATAAGTGGAGCAATGTAAGACGATCATGTAGACCGGGATGAATAACGCACCATGTAATTTTGGGAAGAAACGCCTGTGCGATAGTAGTCTTTCCGCATTAACCTTGTGGTAGAGCACGTGTTGGTTGAAATCCACATGCTTTATCCCAAACTCAGTTAGGTGGTTTAATAAGAGGGTTTCGGACATGGATAACAAATATGTACATGGCGGCGTGAAGTGACTGCATATTCAAGGGAGATATAGAAACGGGATATTGTACACTCTATTTGAGTGTATGCAAAATTTGTATGGTAACAACTATGCGAACAAAACTGTCTACCACCACTTGTGACGCGAAAGTGTATACACATGCAAGGAATATGAACCTGCTTATTGTAGGCGGACGTACACCTACGGAATTGTTATACGCGGATTTATCCTGTTGAGCTGATTGATGACATTCGGAATATTATCGAATGCATTAGGATATACAATTGATAGTAGCACCCAAGTTGCAGAAGATGCAACGAAGTGTCCCGAAACTCAATGGGTTCCGGTTGAGAACAGGTCGACATCAGAAAACTCAACGCGAAAATGATCAGCGAGTTGGTAGGACAATGGAAGTAGCCAAAGCCACTTCTAAAGGATAGGTAGTCACAGCAAAGTCCGATCACAAAAATTGTTTCAAAATGTTTGGACGTGTAGTGAAATCACATACGACGTCCCCAATATTCTGAACACCGCGCGACGTGACAGTTGCTTTGCCACTATCACCGCGCCGGTTCACATTACCTTGTGAATGTAAATTTACTAAAAACCACTGGCATCAAAGTTAGTGGGCCGGCATAGGTATCGCAGTTTTGCTCGTAGCTGTGTAATGAATCCGCACCACCTCTACTCCTGTAGGTTACATTCACTAGGATAACAATGTTGAGCTATTACAGTTCGGAACGCCGCTTAACCAATCTAACGCTTGTTTGAATTCTGGAGGTCGACTGGAATTTTCCGTCAGCGCCCACCTCCACTCTGGCTGCTGCTGTGCGGTTGTGCTCAAGGTGCTCTCACGTCCAGCTCGCTAGCACCCATCAATTGTTACGTTGAAGTCTATTGTGAACGATTCATCGTTTTCTCCCTGCCACCCCCGATTCACGGTAGCATAAGGTTGGGGAAACTCTGGGCGTACAAAATTCAGAAACTAGCACTCCAATCGTGACAGTCCTCGGGCTCAGTGTGCCCACAAAATGAACGGTTCAGTCCCAGGATTGTACACAAAAGTACGTTGCATACAGACCTCCGAATTTTCGGAAAAGAGCACTACCAGAAGTTAAAATAGAGTACAGTGTTCAGGCTGTCTTCGTGGGAAGGTTAGCTGTGTTCCAGTTTACAAGCCACATGAGAAAAACTAAGCTCTCAACTCTTTCCCTGTGAAGTCCCGACGGGAAAACTTTCCCTAACACCCGGATGGTGGCCGAGTTGTCCAAAGAAAACTAGCCAGCAGTTCACCCTCTGGTCCCGCCAAACTGGCATCTGATTCTCCCTAGGAGAAACTTTGAACGTCCACATATTACAGCTGACTCCTCTGTGTCCGAAGTTCAGGATCTCTTGTTTATTATCAATCCCTGTAGTCCATCGAGACCAGACGCGATCCATCAGCAAATACTTGAAGTGGCCTTTGGTTTAGCGGTGCCTCTACATAATCTGCTTGAACAGACACTCCAGATCGGCACTCGTCCAGAAGCAAGGAGGGAGGTCACCGTCACACCTACATTTAAGGTGGGCAATCCTCAGTCTCCCGCTGGGTGTTAGCTGATCAGCCTTATCATCGTCCTGTGCAAGATAATGAAGCGTCCACTAAAACGCGTCGTCTCAAGCACTTCTCCTCGAACAACTTTCCCCCTCTACTCAGAATGGATTTCTTCTCGACGGGTGATGAACAATCAGTATGTTGATCTTCATGGATAGCCTGGCAGAAGCCGAAGACAGTATTCACATCTTTAAGGCTATCCTCCTGGACATTGTCGAGGCCATTGACTGTGATATACACGGTCCTCCAAGGAGAGATTCTTTGCTGGATTCCATCCCTTATTAGTAACAGAAATTCTAGAGTGATAACCGGATTTGACTCTTCCCTCTCTCTGGTCTGCGCTGGAGCTCCTCACCGGTCCTCAATTGGCCCGCTGCTATTTCTAATATACATATATATATCGCTGACCTTCCGGACCTTATTTCTGGCAAGGACTTTAATAATGTTGACGATTTGAAAACCAGGAATCCTTATGATTCTAGTGCATCGCAGATTGACCTTAAACGTATCAATTGTTTATCAGATTGCTGGTGTCTCCCTCTGAACGACAGCAAGCGCGGACATATACCGTTCTTGGGCGAATCCGGGAACCCATTACTGACACGCAACACACGAAGTGTGATAGATTTAAATGAAGCTGACCTGGAAAAGGACCTAGAAGTTTGAATGTCAACTGGTTTAACTCTCTTTTATCACCACCGGATGGCGTAGGAAAAGGAGCGTGAGACTCTCGGGGTGATATAACTAGCCTTTTCTCAAGTAGATAGACATGCCTTTCAAACATTCTACATGACCTATATATGACCATTGTTCGTTTATGCCAACCAAGGCGCAGGCACCGGTTTGAAGTAGAAGGTACTCGTCATCCAACGCGTCCAACAAGTAGTCACCGAAATGGTCACTGGCTTGCGACGTTTCTTCCACGATTGTCGTCTTAGAACCCTCATTCTCTATCCACTTGAATTTCGCTGACTCCACGGTGACTTAATTCCTACACACTTCTTCCTCAGAGCAATTCTCGTGCAGCAATTCTTCACACCGGTAGGTGATAACAATGGATCATTAGTTTACTTTGTTCTTGGTACTTTCTGTTATCCCACGAGCGGCACCACGTTATGTTCCCATTGACTGCCTTTCTGAACAAAACTGAAAACAGCTGGATGTCTAAACGGGTAAACTGGCTGGGTTCGGATGACTTTGGCCTCCGACCTCGAACCCATGAGGTAATCTCTGGGATCGCTGTTTCTTTTCGAGTAAATTTTTTCTCTCACAGATTGGTGGCCCACTAGAATATTCTACCACCAGTCTTCGTCAATGCCCCCCAGGTTAAAACTTCGGACATTTTCAGACTAGCACTTTTTTAACCGAAGTGACCACTACAGTGGGCCGTGTTGTTCATTCTACTTACCGTTGGTTACGATATTATAATCTTCAAGATTAGTGCTATATCAGATTTTTGACATTACTTTTCATGGAAACGGTCACTGGCATCACATGTCCGGGAAATATGGGCGTTTGGCCTGACACTCGCGCATTAACCACTGAATTATGGCTGTTGCAGGTATATCGTTTGAGGTCATTTCAAACAGACAACCACTATTCCAAACCATAAAATCGGTTTTAAAATATTCAAGAGAGCACTGAACTTTCTATGAAGTTAGCGCATACAGTCCGTTCGTGCGAAGCGCAGAATTTCTTTAAGATAAAATGAGGTGAACAGAATAAGAGAGCCTTAGTAGTGTTCGCCGGAACGACCTGCTTGTCGACGGATTCCACATGACTACGAGGGCAATGACGATGTGATTATGTGTAAATTCTCACACAGCCTCTGAAGGGAAAACCCTGTCTTCTCCCAGAGCCTTACTTGCTCTGTTTTCCTTTTTTACACTGTTGCATACTTTAATGACTGAGAACTATATGAGAACACTATGGTTTCCGGTTGAGATTTTCACCACGAGAATCTAATCGAGAGCCACAACGGATGTTTTATTGCAGGGTTATCGGTCACTGGAACGAACACGTTCTCGAGGCTGCTGGTTGCCCTCCTACGGACCTTTACAAGTTTTCATTTGATTTTACTTTGCGAGATGGTCAGTCTGGTGATTCACTTTGTTCTTGCTACTCACGGTTACCCCCAGCAGCAAGGCTGCTATCCGTTTTCGAAAACTGCATTCAACTGGGTGTTGAAAAATATGAGCTGGTACATCAAGCCTTCTGCACTGAACCCACTTAGAAATCACTGGAATCGCTAACCTCGCCGGAATCTCTGCACTCTTTTCTTGGTGATTAAAATATCTCAAAATTTCTGTGATCTACTGCTCGTATACCGACACTGTTTTTATGAAACGGGATACAACACAAGCCTTTACTTCTGTACCCCTCAAACAACCGACCCTCTTTGAATAATTGAAATCTTCCTGGATTCGTAATTCCACTATGCTCTCAGTACTTGCTGTGACCTTCAAAGATGGTGCCACGCGCGGTTTCCAGCAACTGTATTTCCGATGAACGGACGCCTGCTGGCCATAGAGTATGGTGAGTTGACTGGGGTCGGATAATTACTGCATACAACCTCGAGTGTGTGTGATGACCGCCAAACTCACATCTGTTCACCGGTTCACCATCCACTGAATCAATGAGTCGTCCTATCGGCCTGGTGGTTACCAACATGCGAGCCTCTCTCACTGTATCAAACGTAATAATTTCCCTACGTGTTGATAACGGTTTACGGGTCAGCAGTCCACAAGCGGAAGCAAGTCGTAGCGAGGTGTCCGCTGGTTGAACTGACAGTCGTGCAACTACTCATGAGTTTCTCGTTAAACTTATTGTCATTGGTCCGAAAACCACCGAACAGGTCAGCTCTCTGCAACCCAAGCACAGGGGGAAGGTATGGTGACAGACACCTGTTTATCCCACACGCCCCAACCATCTGCCTGACGTTCCAGCACCTACAAAGTTCCTGTGACTCAGAATGGCTTCGTAACTTTGGCCACTTCTCCCAGTCTTCTACTTACATTACGTTGTGGCTGGTATCACAGTAGAGCTGGTTCATTGCCCGCCGTTAGTCCCACAATTGTAGTTGCAGTGCTTTTGCGGGGTTTTAAGTTCTCTCCAGAAGGAAAACAGATATCTCGGTGCAGGCAGTCGGTTTCCAAAGATTTATGGAGACAAGAATTTATAGTTCGTGTCAACTTTGCACATTCTCCCAATTGTAAGTGGGCAGTCTGATAGCTGCAATTGCTGGTAAAAAAACAGACCCGCTTTTTGTCATTTGTGGGACAGAAAAAGCATTGCTACAACACACGTTTCAACACCACAGCAATAATCTTTTTGAAGGTGTCTACTAGACAATCACTTTCAAATATTGGTTTGATACGGGCAGCTACTGTTACAGTTACAACTCGTGCAGGATCAAGTTTACTCCATTTTCAAACGGAACTGGATCATGCTCCTCTGTGTGTCCCTCAGCGAGGAAGAAACGCCGCTTCATCCATTACAAGGCACTTATCGACCACAAGTCAGACAGTCAATATCGCGTTTTCCGTTTACGACTTGATAACCGCTGACAGCTCACAAATTCTCAGGTGTATCCGAGCAATGCCGATCAGCTGTCGACAGCCAATTTTAGGTACACAAAACATCGGTTTGCCAGCCATTTTTTACGGTAAATTTGGCCGTGAGCACCACTTACGATACAGCCCGATTGGCACTTCTAATCGTTTCACTTGACTTCTCTCAGTTTTGTTATTCAAAGTTCACGTGGTCAATTTACGTTCTCCCGTTTATCGCGAAATTTTGTTTTTTATTCTTGATTCTACAAATATATATCACGCGATAAAACATTCCACGACTCCCGAGCGCTCGAAACCGCGTATCGAATGAGAACTCAAAGAAATCTTCAAAACCTTTCCAATTTAGAGCAAAGAATGAAGTCTAATCGACAGATCCGCCCATTCCACTGCATAAGTATGTCTTCCTACCTCCCCTCCTCCCGACAAGAGTTCTCACGCTTTTCCGGGATTGTCTACGTGGAACAGTAGCCGAATTTTTCATCAGTTCAATTTCCCCATGATCAAGCCACTTTTTCTTGTTCTTCTCTTCACCATTAGGCCAGTGATCAAATTGTGAGTTGCAAATTAATGTAACTATTCAGCAAATCTTTTATCAAACTTTAGAGATTTTACCAACCATTGTCTCATAAAAATGCATCGCACGGTATTTCTCCAAGCAGGGTATTTTCCCTATTATCATGTCTATTTTTATAGTACATTCACAAAGTTGGTTTATTTCACGATTAACAATGGTGGTGTTCAATTGTGTAGCAATTCTACGGTTCACCGATTTATACACGGGTTTCAGGCAAGAACCCGAAGCTCCCGGAATAAGTCGGTTTTCCTTGCACAGTGTCAGCGAGCGTCTGCTGATCTGAAAGGTGATCATTGAAAACAGGGTGTAGCACCCCTCTTGGGGATTACAATGAATACCAAGAGCAAGGTAAGCTTACTCGCAAAACAAAAGTTTAGAAAAATGAGAATCAAGCAGAGCTTCAAAACGATCCCTTGAAACGCTGCTGACGACCACAGGAGGGAGGCTGTTCCAATGGCTGATAACCCTGTAATGAAAAATCCGCCGCCCAAGAAAGGTCCGAGGATGAGGCTTGTAAAGCCTCCTATTATGTCATCGCCCTCCGTCGTCATTCTCTACAGTTAAGAACTGTCCTACGAAACCTACTCTAAAGAAGTTGTGTGTGAGTGTTGAATCATCAAGGAATCTTCGGAATCCAGTTGGATACAAGCCGATACTTTCAAGTCGAAACTCGTAAGTAACATTGCTCAGGCTCGTGACTAGCTTCGTAGCTGCGCGCTGGACATACGCAGGCGCTAATATATCTTTCTGCAGGCCGGTGTGCACCACCTGACTCGCACACTCAAGAAACGGTCTAATATAAACCCCGAAAAGTGTTTAAAACGCTCTCTTATCTATGCAGGTGGAAGTACGCCTAATCATCCTAAGAGCGGCAAATCCCTTTTCTGCCACCATCTCATGGCGATACGTGAAGAACAAGTTAAACTAAAACCGGATGCCCAGATCTTTCTTTATATCGATTTTTATGATATCTGCTGTGCTAGATGCACTATGGATCATGAAGTCATTGCCAGAGTCTCCACCGATTGACATGTGAGCACATTTATTGAAACTTCAGGCTAGGCTACAATCGTCCGACCAGCGCTCGATAGTGTCTAGATCAGTCTGTAGTGCACTGGGATCAGTAGCATTTCAGATTATTAGTTTGTCCGCGAATGAGAGGGCGTTGCTGGAAATATTGTTCAGAAGGTTGTTGATGTGAATGAGGAAAAATGAAGGTCCCATGACCATTGGAGAACTGTCGCAGAACTGGGAGGGAGAGACGGAATATCCGATCCGGTCTCAACGCTAAAAATTGTTCTGTCATGAAGAGAGGCGATCCAGCGAGGAACCTCTCCTTGAATGCCATAGGCTTCCAGTTTTTGTTTCAGGAGGCCATCCTGGACACGGTTGAAAGTCTTGGCGAAGTCACGGAAGGGGGCATCTGAGATGAGGCCATCGTCTTTGGTCTCCATCGGACTATCCATGAAACTAAGCGTTCGCCATGCATGGCCGATTAGAAAGAAAACCATGCTGGGTGAGAGAGAAAAGATGGTTCGATAAGGAGAGATTGAGAATGGCACGCTTCGAGAGGCACCCCATTACCTTGCTCGGAATGCTAGTAAGGCTGAGTGGCCGATAGCCAATCGGGGAGTACAGGTCACCCGTTTTAAATACCGATGTGACCGTCTTCTTTTTTCATGCATTAGGTAAAACGCCAGTTCGGAGTATCCGGCTGAACAGCTTATAAGGGGATTCTGCTAGACTAGCAGCTGCCTCCTCGAGTATGAGTTGACCATGAATGAAAGATCTTCAACATCCAGCACAAAAAACTCAGCGGTGACAAGTGGTTGCCTGAAGTTCTTCAGCAGTAGAACAGGATGCCAACTCGGAGATGCGACGTCGTAGAATGCCGAGTGGTACATTCTAAATAACTCCGCCACAACTAGGGAGTCAGATGCAGTCTCCATGTCGGGCAGTCGTAAAGAAAGAGCTGAAGGTTTGTTCTTTCCCAGTCGTTGCATACGATTAATTAAGAAGTTTTTGTTCCCGCGGGCTCTAAGGAGAACCTATTTTGTCCGAGTCTGGTGTGTTCGCGGATTATCCGCCTACACCTGTTTCAAACAATGTGGAACGCGCTTAGGTCGTCTAAGTTTCCTGCGAGCTCATGCTTCGCGAATAACTGGGAAAGATTATCGAGGAGACGAAGTATCTTGCGCGGAATGGGTGGCTGATAAGAGAGCGCACGGTTTGCGTGGTATAAATAAGTTGTCCGCTTTCTGAATTGTGCTATGAAACTTGCGGTAGTTCTGGTCCACGGAGTCCAAATCAAGAGGAATTGAGCTTAGGCAGGTTCTCTGGCTGCTGGGCGTTGGGTTTGAAATACAGCAATGTGCGCGGTGTTATGGGGCTACTGCTAAAAATACTTATCGGGGTGGTCCAACTTAATGCTTTTTGAGTCACAGTACAGATAACGTTAAAGGCTAACAGAGAGTGGTAATTGTGTCCAAGTACCGGATTGACTATCACTCTGTCTGCCGGGTGGCTCTCATTAGTGATAAACAAGTCTGACAGAGAGGAAATCGGACCAAAACGATGCCGCTCCGAAGCATTGACGTGCCGCGTCCACGCCTTTCGTCGTGGCAGCGTTCATGAGATAGTTGAGAATCCGCTTTCACAGTCCTGGTGGGAAACCCAGGCACAGGTTATCGTGGAGGCATTGATCACCCTTAACAAGCAGACGAGTAAAACATTGCAGTCCTAGAAATTTTTTCAGGCTCACCGGAAGAGTGTCGTCGTCGCGTCACGTTTATTAGATGACAGAAAGCCAAAGATAACCGTGAGTGTTGAGAGATACAGCTGAATGAAAACCGCAGCATCCCGCATTCCCTCCAGGGCGGATTCAGCCCGCTAAACTGAATAAATCGGGACTAACTGAGTGGTTTCCGGCAATTTATTGAACAAACTCGACATTTCGTATACATGCTTTTGAAAGCTTCATCCTGGTTGGATTTCGCAAGAAAAGACGATGGAGGGTGCGAACAAGAGCCTGAAAAAGGCTTGGAATTGAGGGGAATTGTTGAATTGTATTCGGCTTATTCCTCCGAGTTAATCTGATAGCCATCCTTCGAGGCTGTGGGCGCGACATCACCGACTGTACGTGTGTTAGCGAACCTCCAGAGAGCTTTACCAGCATCCTTGGCGCCGTAACTTGCGACCCATGCGCCCCTGTCAAATTCCGATTCTTGGGAGGGTGTTTGGAAGTTTTCACGCACAAAAGAATTGACTTCGTCGGCTGCTGGGCGTTGGGTTTGAAAGACAGCAATGTGCGCGGTGTTATGGGGCTACTGCTAAAATTACTTATCGGGGTGGTCCAACTTAATGCTTTTTGAGTCACAGGAGGCGGCCGTAGCAGACCGCTTCCGTTCCGAGTTCTTGAGAGGAAGGGTTTTCTGCCGGGCCATTTTGTGGCAGGTCACTCTGAAGACCGTTTTCGCGCGGTGCTGGTGCCCTCAATGCTCGTACCTGCGTTTGGGGCGTTGGCTGTTGGAACGACCATGCAGTCGGTGTCTCCACTTTCCACCACAGGCACAGGGGTCTGATGGGATATTCAAAAGCAGAAACCACGAATTAGTCTACAGTTGTAGCTTCCGATCTGTCACGATTCGCTGTTCGCGCCATGCCCTCTTTTGCCGAAAGCGACTGAAGGATACGCCTTCAGATGGGCGTTAGCGGACTTCGGAGCCTCCGTTTTATCCCACCACGGATTCGAGTCTGAGCATGGCAGGCGAGGTTACTAAGAGGCCAAGTGACTTATGGTTGTTTTGGAAAGCAGCCTATTCGCGAGTAGCAGGTTTGTGACGTCCAGGGAGAATGTGGTCGCTAGGACTGATTTAGCTGGACAAGTTGGAGAAGCGGCTCCATGAAACAACACTACTTTACCTGACAGCTTCCTCCTTCACTTTTATCGTCGGCTCCTCTATGTGTGCAGGTGGCAGGTATATGTCTTGGTGATTGCAACACCAGGAAGGGTAAGCGCTATGTGCTCCTTCAAAGACTGTTGTTCCGGTTTCATTCCGAACAGTCATTTGGTACTAGAAATGGAAGGATACAAAGCTAAGAAGATTCCCGCATTTACAGTCGCAGGTTTTCTACATCACTGCACTTGTCACGGTGCGTGCGTGACCGGCCAGCTGCAGATCGGTGCCTTGGCTTTCGTTAAACCTGCAACTCATGATTGGGAGACGAGGAGGCTAGCTATTCGTACTAATGTTCGTTTAGGCCAGTGCGCTTGAACTGATAACACTTGACACTGGTAGAACTGCATACCGTTTTATACGGACATTATACACACACACAGGCCGCAGACGCTTGCTGCCACAGACAGAGTCTGTTGAGTCCCAGTATAGCTAGATCTGGCATTGGACATTGTCGACAGGGATGAGTAATATGTAATATAGAATAGCTGGTTTCCGATGACTCCGAAAAACGAAACAGACAAGACAATGAGGAAAATAATCAGATGCTATGTAAAACAAATAAGTAAATATGTAACGAATCGTTATGTAGTTCGGCAACAAATAAAAGTAGTCATACAGTTTTTGATGCATGGGGTACAAGTTGGATGAAATTACAAAAAGACTACCAGCTAGAATCTTGACGAAACTTTCGAGTTTATCCGCGGCAAATGTGAATGGCTTTACAATGTATACCCCGGTCACGCTATCTTGATTATGCTACGCATAACTTTACTGAGAAGATTCTTATTACTATTATGCCTACACGTTGGAGGCTAACAAGAATGCGCAAAATGAACCCATATCTTATAGTCTTCAAACCATTCTATTGAAGTAGCACAGAGAGAAATTTACCGACCGAAACGAGTCTCCAAATAGGCTAAGTAAATACAGGCGTACTTCACCAGGCTATCGTTGACAACAAAGCAAACGAATACAACAGAACAACTGCAGAGGTTCCAGCGATTTACAGTAATAAAAACGTTTGGCTCACAGAAGAAGTTCAAGATGATCACCACAATATTCCAAATAACCGGTATCCGGGACGCAAGGAAATTCTGGGATTACCGTGGAAGGCTGGAACGCGGTAGAAGCTGCGACGAAGTTCGGACCACAACGAAGCTAAAAAATTGGGTGACAGATCCGTGTATTCTCGTCAGGCGACTGCGCCACAAGTAGAAGAGCGGACTGGGGTGCGTGTACAAAACTTTATATTGTGTTGCAGTCATTTTAGTCAATTCGGATGACATACGAGGATATCGTAAAAACGTTACTGTAGAACAGTGAAGAATCGTTAATGAACAAAAGCAAGATAAAGTCTACAGACATAGTATTTCATAATTCCCAGCTTTCCTACTAAACCAATACAGTGTATGATGCTACCGTTATCCATACAAATAATCATACCCCGAGTTTGTGAGATTTCCATTTCTATCTGGATTATTTCCGAAGAAATGAATTCTCAAACACATCCCATGAACCTGTATTAGTACGGTCCATAATCGGATTTCCCACATGATTAGGAGGGCATGTTCAGGTTGTGTGATTTGAAGTAGCAAGTGACCATAGCGTAATTTTAATGCCTAGAAATGGCTCAACAAAAATACTTTGTTTGACCTATGCTCCGTCATGAATGTTGACGGACACGTCCCATTTCCTAGCAATCCTCGCAAATTCCAAGGTCTGATTTTTCATTTGATCGACTTCTTCTGATTTTCCATAGAACCTATCTACCAAATTCCGTTGCTGGTGAACTGGATTGGGATGGTTTTTTCGGCCTGTATTAATGGTGAAATATACGGACATGTCCAAAGGATAATCATAATGTAGAAGAATGATGTTTTGT
>QNGE01004978.1:38166-51292 GCA_008508345.1 Paragonimus westermani | reverse complement strand
GGAACAATAAGAACGGCTGCGGTCAGCTGGAGTCGAGGAAGAGAAACTAATTTGAATGGCGCCACCTAATGTATCAAAAAGAGCTCGCATGAAAACGTTCACCACCGTCGTCAGAAAAGCGAGCGTAGGCGGCTGCACTATATCCCACCTCAGATGAACCAAAAAGTACATGCAGCTCAAGGGCAATTTTCACTTATTTATTGCGTCCTGCGTGATCGGAAGTTAACATGTCACCGAGCCCTCGAAAATGTTTTGTCCAGACATATCAACCCGACCTATTTTCCGTATTGGATGAATCGCCCCACCCAAGCCTCTTGCGGTATAGCTCTTGCAATAGCCGTGTGTCAGCGAACCTGAGGGAATCGAACAAGTCAGTGACGACACGAGGTTATCTACCCTTGTGGCTGGCTTCTCGGCTAGCTTGTGGCTTACAGTAAGTTGGTATTTTTGGGTGTCCCACTCACCACTCAACTTATGTTCGGATGGCAACCTGTCTCTACTTGTCTCCTATACTCACAGCGAGCTCAGAAGTAGCGATGCCATCAAGAGATTCACGGCTATTCAACAACCACTTCTTAGACGAACTCTTTCTCTGAACCGTAATGATGTTAAACTGAGGACAAAGTTGATTGCCAAAGGTTCATCCAGCAAGAAGAGTGAACGGTCGTCAGCGTGCAATTCAGTACAGACAGCTTGAAACCCGCTCTTCACGCACATGTGCTTGAATGTTCTGGTCGTTTTTCTCAAGACAGACGTTGCACGAAAAGGGAGTGATGTAGTCTCTAATGGATGTACTGGCACTCGATATTCCGTGGGTTCGCTTCTGAGATCATATGAAGCCACGTCAGCGTTCTCAGCGTCATCATCCGCCTCGGATACGCGGACTTGCAAGACATCCAACTCATATCCGCTTCTACCGTAACCGAATAAATTACAAAACTCAGCAACGACAAGTGAGGTTCGGCTCCTGCAACAGCTGATCAATCAGAGATGTGGCGCGATATGCTGCTGCGCAGTCAGGTACCACACTAAGATTACCAGGTCTTTTAGGGCTAAACACAGGGTGGTGTTGTATGCACAATCTCTCGGCAAGCTGGTTAGTCTGAACATTCACAGGTGCCTGTTCGATGTACCGATTGCTTGTGAGAGCAGCAGTATAACTCACATGTGGTTCTTCTTCAAGCAATAAATATTTCAATAAAAATTCAGACGCTGTGGAGCCAGTAATCAATGAGGGAAAGAGGAGCTTTTGCAGCTCTCCACGACAGCGGAACCCCGAAGTGACCGCTAACCAGACGAACGCGGTTTCCGAAAGCCGTTGAAACTAACAAAGTTTTCTGGGAATGGGATTCAGTAACGTTCGCTGTATCATTAAACTCCTGGTTGTAAGAAAGTCCAAGGGGCTCCACAATGGAAAAATCTCTTTGAAGAGTAAAGTTTGCGAAAGTGGGTGAGTTTACACCTCTTCCCGGTCGACCACGAATCATTTAGCCAAACAGCGTTGATCTCTCTTTCGTTCGTCTCTCGAAAATGGATTTCCTTCAATTACTGCCACCGCTCACTCACATCTCGCAAAGAAGCCACGAGCACAAACGGCAAATCCTTTGTGATGTATGCCGTCCAAATCTCGAAGGTTTCAACCATAAACGGCGGTAATAATTTAAGCTCAGCTTCGGCACACCTGAGATTAAGTGCGCCACCTACTGTCGCAACCGTCAGGCAAGTCTAAGACGCAACAGTCTGTCGTCTGCCGAGAGAAAGCTGATCGATTAGGGTTGCGTCTGAACCGCTGTTAAGAAAGTTGTAGGTTCCGGCAAGGCCTGTTGGAGTTTCCACTGTCTGGATCCATCCCAGGCCTACGCACTTGCTATCGGAACTCGTCGCGATACGAACTCCATTGTGACGGCGAGGGAGCTGTCGTGTCACCTGGCTTCTGGGTTGCGTAGAAAAAGGTGATACCCACCTCGGCAACCGCCTTCATCACAGACTTTTGTTCGGCAGTTCAAAACCTTGGGCAACACATTCAGGCGCACGGAACACTTACTTAGTCGGCACGCAATAGAACACCTGCTAAATACACACAGCTTGGTCAACCCAGGACTTCCTTCAAGTCTACGTGCAAATACATACAAGCCAAAATACCGCTTGGCGGCAGAAAAACCCAGGGCCTTTACTCGTTTCTTCTTTGACTCTTGCTGTCTGACCAGACCTGAACAAATCCTTTTGCGGACATCATCACGGCTCTCTACAGTTTGTTTGAATTTGGTTGGCGCCACTCTCGCACTTTGCAGAACAAACTCAGTGAGCTCGGCAAACGTTGGCTGTTGTTCTCACCGGCTGGTCTGGCCTGCCTTCCTAGCCCAGTCGAACCGTAGGCTGTAGGTTGGTCCATTCAAAATCTGTTCCAAGTACTCAATGAACTCAAATTAGCATCATATTCCATCTGCTCAAGAGCGAAGCTGTAATTTTTCACGCGAACGGACGGCCGTGTCAGTCCGTACGCAGCGTTGCGAAAATGTCGAGCTTTCTTCAGTGACCCGGGACCTTGCGATATGATACTTTCGTCCATGGAAGTCCTGCAGTACCTCTCTGGTATTCATGTATACTACCGATGGTGGCAGCCTTACACGATCCTCAACTGCATCGCGCGCTCTTTCCCGACAATACCATATAGGGTAGAGCATCCACTCAACGTGGTCTGTCACTCCGGTTTGAATGTTGCATCTATCTTACTCCGTAAACCTGAAGTGATTAATCAGATAGCCGTTGAAATAGGTCGGTTCGACCTTCTGCAAACCCGTGTAATTCAGCGAAGTTGAAGAAGTTGATTACATGACAAGATCTTCCTGGGTGATTCCGGGCTCACTAACAGCAGGACAGACATGGTCGTAGCAAGTTGCCACGTACCTCTTGGTACGCATTTCTGCAGAATCGTGTTAGCCATCCAGCGACAGTCTCCGATGTCACCTTGACCCTAAATCGAGCGATACACTATTGGACCCTACACTGTCTTGCCTGCCTACCAGCATTTGTTCTCTGGCTTGCATTAAAGCCTTCCCCAATTAAAACTCTGGCTAAATTCCCCTCCTTTAGCTAATACCAGAGCGAATACCAACGTCATCGGACTGTGGAGCTGGCTTCTTTTGTAGCATACACTCCAGAACCTCTGGGCTTCACGGCATTCTTGGCGGATGTGAGTGAAATGTTTGGCAACAGGTTTAAGTTCCCAAAACCAGCAAGCTTGGTGCTGTTACGCCCAAAATGACTTCGGGCAAGGTGTAGAGAAGTAACAGCCATCGACATCAGAACTAGAGTGTGATCAGATGCTTTGTGGTACCATTCTGAGAGCAATAAAATGTGTAAATTGATGGGCTGCATACCCCAGCTGTGAGGGGTGGTGAGAGGTACATATTTTATTCGCTAGGTATGGATTCGCGTATTCCTGTTTGCTTATTCTCTTGTGATGCCGCGAAAGATACTTCGAGCGGCTCGTGAGGTGTTGGTTTGAGGAGGGTTTATCATCAACAATACTTTTCAGGCGGTCGGTTTGTGGATTCCTACGGGATTTTTCAGAGTTGAAACACTGGCGTGTCTTGGACTAGTAGACTGCCAAATTCTTTCCTGAGTTGTGTCACTTTCTTGAAGTCGAATGGTTATGCAGAAATGAATGATTCATAGGAGTCCGATGGAAATCTCTACTGTCCCTAGCTGATCAAAGATTTTGATAGCCCGGGAGTTCGCGAAAAGCGGTTGAAACACGTTCTGCTAGCCCGTAATTGAATACAGATACCACTGAGCCTCTTGCGCGTCCACACCTCAAAATCGAGCACCCCTGATGAATAGTCTGTAGAAGAGTAGCTTGAGTCACCAAAGAAGAAGCTTGAATCAACTGTTCCCACACATCATGTTGAGAGCTTTGGCGTAGGAATCTGAGAGGTCCACACAAGAGGGTGAGCCGAAGAAGAAAATTTCCAAAAACACGGGAAAAATGCGCGGAGTTGCGGTCAGACTAGAAGCGGAACCTATCATTGGTGCAACCGATTCTAGCGAAGGGTTGGTGTTTCCAATGAAGTAGAAAGTTTCAAAAGAAGCTTATTTGGTTTCAACAGGGAACCTGAAACCAGATGCCAAGTAGTGATTTTTTTCCACAGATATAGTCTCACCTTGCCCAAGTCGAAAAGTCGAGCCATTTCCATTATATTATATTCGGAGCGCAACGACTTGTGCAGCCCGCTCATAACCCGAAAAATTGCTACAACGAATGAACGCGAAACTCTGTATTGAACAAACGGTTCGAGTGATTCTCGACCTTCGGGCGTTTTCGAGCAATCAACGAATTCCCGCACTGGTTTACATCAATTAATTGTGAAATACTTTGAAAATGTTCTCAGACTGTAGCATGTAAGCCGACCGTTCACACTGTGATTGTGTGCAGCACTTGCAGACAAACTTCGCGACACTGTGGACGCACCGGGTAACAGCGTTCTTTCTGAGTATGGGTTCTAACAGCAGCCCTGCGAAAGCAGACAACATGAACAAGTATGAGCCAAAGGCCAAGTAACCCATGCATACGACTTAGACAAGCGGAAACCGAAACGACAATACAGGAACATGCTCTGCTGCACAAGTCGAATTCGACCCTTGCGCGCTTGCTGATTTTGAGTGCGCGCTGCATGAAGTATTTTTGTGCGATGTTGAACTATTTTTGAAAATGGCTCATACGTAACCGTAAAAAGATAATTTATCGCAACACATTTTGGGCTGAACTCTTGGAACGAGGGAACTATCTGCCTTCCTGGCACGTGCTTCAAAACCGTGTGAACTACAACCCTGTTCCCACTGAGCACGTTTCTTCTGCTGGTGGAGTTGGCATTTGTAGCATTACACAATCATTTGTTTTTTCGTGTCGCATGTGAGATTCCGCGGTGCAGGTTCATATACGAGCATGTCTGTCGCAAATGAGTTGAGTGTCACACATTATTATATCCACTGGACGTCACAGAATGAACGTAGAGAGTTACCTTACAACTCTCTTTAATACTGCAAACTGAGCGCTAAAACTCCACATTCAGTGAACCACGTCAAATATAATAAAATATATCACGTGTCGAACACCCAAACGAATAAAACGTACATGCAGGTGAGTAAGCACGTTTAAGTTTAGACATTCAGGAAAAAATGTACACAAGAGGACAAATAGAAAAGTTGGGAAAAAATGTCAGGAAGGTACTTTCCAGCAGATCCGGTGGACGGGGCATGCAGCCGGTTTTCACTATTCTGTCCACTTTTGTGTGCATCCACGATGCAATTAACGGTAGCCGATATTAAGTGGGTAGTGGTCATACACAATCAGTGTTCACATAAAACTGCGAAAAAGAGAAGATACTCATTCTTATGCCTTACAGATGCGTGTAAAGACATCGTGTTGCCATTTGTGTCACCATCATTGCTTAAAACCCTTCCCGTAGACCACCCGGTGACTTTTGTGGGCTAAAACATGCTGATTCCAGTTTGTACATCGGCCGCATATAGCAAACTGACATCGAAATTCCATTGTACTCTTATACCATATATAATTGTGGCCTACCTAACTTTCGCGATATGCCATAAAAACCATTTGCCACTGATATACATTTTGTTGACCAGCACGGGTCTATTACTATCGCGAGGGAAACTCCTTACAGCATTCCTCACAGTTCACTTGATGAACTTATATTTTCCCATCTACGGTGGAACATTGTTCTTCAGCGCCCCATGAATATCTGTCACGCGAGAGAAGCTTCCAGGGGGCGCGGACATTCAAAATTCATTTGTGAGTGAACGGAGACTGGAGATTTCCACTTTTGGACGTTTCAAAGAAGCTGGCGAAGTCTTGCCCAAGTGTCCGCCCAGTCGTTTGACAGACGTTTTCATCTTCTATCAACCTTTATCCTACCTCATATACTTCGACACTTCTCGAATCGCATTTAGATTTACTAATGACGAAATCCTTGGACGCTTCGAAAGAACGTATCTTCTGGCACCTCCTCGAACTATTCAAACTGTAAGCTTTCACATGATCTTCCTAAAGTTGAAAGAGCACAAAATTACATCTCTTGGATGATATCTTGTGGAACAAACGAATCGCCTTCTTCCCCAGTGTACGCGTCAAAGTTTGATAAGCTAGAGTTTGCTCTGTTGTTACTCCTTCATCGGCGACGGACTTCCACATTTGTCACATTGCATGCTTATTATTTACTGGTACCGTCTGCGACTTGTACATTGATTGCGCTCACCTGAGCGTACTTCCAGCAGATGAGCTGAGAAATATATATTATTATTAATGCCTCGCACTTTTACTATAAGCGGCATATGGAGACGAGCGTTGCTCGGCGGTCATTGACAGTAAAAAGTGCGTTAGGCGACTGTGATGATAAGCGTTGAAATAACACCCACCGGTTGTGTTCAGTCGAAAATGCAACCTATGCACGTAGCTAGTCGTGCTTATGCTTACCGAACTGCACACATTATTCATCGTTGTACTCTTACCGAATTGCTGGCAGATTTGTCGTGTGACGTTTTGGTGAACAGTGCCATTGAGCAAGTAGGGTAGAAGTTAGGCGATTTCTTCAGGAATCAGAGAACGCCTTGGCGTTTTCTAATCCGCAACAACGACCTTGCATATGAGTTCATGCAGCACCACGAGCCTTGTGGTGCGGAAATCTCCGGTGATGTGGTTGATTGTGAAGTAGGACAGACATCCTGGCTGTTTAACTGCTCTCTGTTGAACATCAGAGAGTGAGTGTGAAACCTATTCCTTGCAGACACGTGCGCAAATGCATCTCTGATGTTCACGGAACACAAGTCCGGTTTATTGGATCCTGTAGGAAGAGCCGAAGCAAATTTGCAACCATCCAAGAGCAGCGGCAACCGCATCCGAATTTTCGAATTGCAGAAACACGGCATCTTTGAAGTGCTCCTAAGACAAAATTGATAAGTGGATATTGTTGAAGCTCGCGCACGTATTGCGATTGCGAGCAAGTAGATTGAGGGCGCACTTAAAGTGACAGTGTGAAAGGTTGGAGAAAAATGGATGAACAAAACGGAGCTGTGGTCGGAAGGAATGGGGCAGGTAACCACGTAGCTGCCGATTACATGTGATATTAATCGGCAATAACGAATCGTATATTTCCTTGGTGCTACACAAATTACATTGTGGCCTTCCGTATATTCTGCACGAGAAGGTATGAAGTTCGTATATGTAAGAATGCTGGAAACGTTGTGTTGAATGACCGACCGTTGAATATATTTTTGTTATAAGTATGTGCCACCGTACTGCATCCGTGATTTTCGCCTCAACAGATACAGAATCGCGTACCTTTAAGGTAGGTGACCACATTTCCCATCCCGAAAAGTGCAATGAGCACCTTTTTGAAACATGGAAAAGAGAGTTTACGCTCAAACGAGCTGTCTTCGTGAGAGTGGATAAAAATGTTCCCATTACCAAACCGTTACTTCAGGTACTTTTCGGTACGTTCCGGTTTTCTGATCAGTGCTACTTACCGTCCGGTGGAAAGGTCCACTTTTTCCTCGCAGAAGTATGTGCGTTTCCACCTCTCCTCATCACTAAAAAATCTTCTGCACATTTTCCCGGGACTATCCACGTGAAATAACGATCACATTCTTCGCCAGTACATGCACTCCATCCTCCAAGCACCTCTTTTTTGGCACGACCCTGAGCAGTAGGCCAGTGATCACATCGTGGAATTCCAATTGATGTGACAAAACAACTATATTATGGAATTTTGTAGACCCCAAGTAATATCGTCACAGAAGTATGTATCTAAGAATTTTATTCCCAAAATTAAATTTTCCCCTCATATAATGTCCGTTTTGTTGCTTTATCCCCATAGCTGACTCATTGCACAATTTACAGTTTTGATGTTCAGATGTGTATGTGCATAAAAATCTGTACATTGATCACGCTCTCCTGAGCGTATTTCTCACGAGTGTGTTGAGAAATATACCATTATTACCCTTATTAGTACTATAATTGATCAATTGTAGGCAGCGTGCACGAAATGTGGGTTTTAACGTCCTCAAAAATATTGCCAAGGTGAGGACTGGCGCCAAAACGACCGTTTCTCCTCGTGAACGACCATCGAACCTAATGCTTTCAAAGGTATTAATTGTCCGCAGTATACTGGTAAACACGTAGTCTTGTAGAGGCTTGTGGTTCAACCACTGATTGACTTTGGTGTTCTGACGTCGATGCCCGTTTTATAGTTTGCATTGTGTTTTTCCGTGGCCTCAAACACTTGGCTAAAGGTTTCTACCTCCGCTTAGAAATAGAATAAACTATCTAGGCGTCAAATTAACCTAGTTTCCTCTGTGACTGTCGGAAAACATGAGCCTATCAGAGCTAAGGCGTTTGAAAATTCTATCATATTTTGGGACTTGCGCCCTCTATAGCTTGTCACCTGGAGCTCTCGAGAGTCGCAGGCCACTTTGAAAGGATTTGGTTAATATGTTTAACGTCGAAATTCAAGTTCTGTTACGGACTACTTCGGCCAGTAACACACAGGTTTGAAGCTATGGACCTAGGTGCCTAGATGAAGTTGAACTGTGTTATTCAGTACAGAGTAGGCGCCTTTCGAATCGGATGAAAGCCGACTGTAGCACCTCAGTTGGGGATAAAACGTACCGGGAACGTGGTAAAACTGAGAATCTAACAGTCTTGAGTGAAAAGAAACACGGAGGCATGTTTAAACGCATTCCAGAAGTGTGGTTATTAAACTCGGTAGAATGGCTGCTCCAGTGTTTGATACCTCTAAAGGAAAGGCACTGTTTCCTAAAGGATATTCCGAGGCGGATCTTGTGAGTTTTCTCGTCTTGTCCCGGCCGATAGTCATCGGACATTACGACGAAGAAAACCTTTATATAAACAACACCAAATTGGAGGTATGTGGAAAATAAATCTTCAGGGATTCTTCATAATCGAGGTCGGTATACGTCAAGAAATGCATTTCGGAACTCGTACGCAACATTTCCTAAAACCATGAAGAGATTGGTATGTCGTTGTTTGAGACACTGACTAACAAAATAACAGATCAGTTCTTACGGTCGACCACATATCGACGGCACGACTGAGGAAAGTGGTGCTAAGTTTATGCGAAGCCCTCTGGAGCATGTATACGGCGTGCACGAAGAAAGGTGTGTAAAGAGAGAAACACGATGGTTGACCGCTATACGTCGAACAAAATCCAGACATCTGGATCATCCTTTAGGTCGGTTTTCATGTTGTCTGCAGTACTGATAACAACAAAAAGCACGAAAAGTTTGATAGCTTTCTCTAGTGACATGAGTGCGCACTTACCGCCATTTGGCGGTTACCGGCCAAGGTTTAATCAGGTAAGGATCATTACGTGAGACCCTTACACCAGAAGCGTTCTGGGTTCTCAGATCACCGAAGCAGTGAATTGCGTTGCCGACAGTAGTCTGTTAGGTCGATAATGTCAGCTCCAAATAGCGTAATACCCAGCAACAGGGGACTGGGCACACTTGTAGGAGTAAAGGAAGGAGGTTGAAGAGCTGATGGGGTTTTAACTCTAAGGTTATTTCTGTAAATAAGAAACAGAGCAATCAAAAGAATACAACACTTGAATGCCATGAGACTGTACTTTATGTCGGAAGGATCCATGTGGGATACGACGAATAGGTTCGGTGAATCCAAATTTTGCTACTAATAGGTGGTTTAGCGGATTGGTAATTTTGGAGGAGAACCGATCCTAAAAATTCTGGGCTGCAGGTGTTTTCAGACAGGAGTTAGAAACAGTATGCTCGAACGCAAAGAAAGCTTTACCGGCCGAGATAAGAAGCCAGGCTACGGGGGTGTTAATTTCATACTTGGACTCTCGTACTCATGAGCCTTCTGTTGCTACCTCTGGTTTGGACGCAACCGAAGCTCAAGTTTTCCACACTGAGTTTTCTTACCAGAAAATTGTCACCATTGACTTTACTATTGCGATCATTTCTTGTGGGATTACACAGTTCATGGCCAAGTGAGCGTGGTAAAAGCTTTACACAATATGTATATATGAAGCCGAAGAGAATGAAAATTTTCATTGCGTCTGTCGGCTAGCGGAAGCCATTCAACTAGCATCTGCGATGAGATCACAATCTTTGGACTGTCAGGTTACCAGTAAGGGCAAGTGTTTCTATTACACATGAACGGTTACGGAAGACGAAACGTCGAGAAAAAGAATGAGGCGATCTTTCTAGTGACACTTTTTAATATGTGACATTTTGTTACATGGGAATCTAGTAAGCCTGATTGTCAAACAGCCAACAGCGAAGTGTCAGCTGAGTTAACAAAAGATACATGCACAAAGTCAAATCTGCGAAAAGTCCTGAAATCCAGTAGGACAACTTGGTCCGGCACAGTTTCACTCCGTCCACCACTTTTATGAATCAAGTACAACGTTGCTCGAGACTGAACAATCTAATGAATGTTTTGGTAGATATTCATCACGTAAAGCTGTGCGTCGAAAATCTAGCCTGACAAATAAAGATGGTATTTTTCTATACATTACACAAATCATAAGTTCCAAGTGGTTTGGGTCTATCACCACTCTAATATGACCCGCCAAACGCCATTAAGAAAACACCCAACCCAAAACATAGCAAAACAAGTTGTGCTACATTACTTCGAAAAAAACCCTAAATAACTCGAAAGATATGGATTTGGAGCGTGTTGGACATTAGTTCATTGTGTCATCCGAAAATTCTAACAAGATCATCGGTTAAAATACGTTTGTTTTACTTACTTACCTACCTTTGACGCAATAACTACCGAGCGTACATCCATTTAAAAATCCAAAATGGTAAAGTGATTCTCTTTGAACAAGAATGTTCTTCAGCCACCTAAAAAGAAAGGGAGTAAAAAGAAAGGAACGAAGTCTTCCAAGTCTAAAACACCCACTGTTGTGGATGGAGTTTCGACCGCTGAAATGAGCCACGAACAACTCGAAGAACACATAATTCGTTTGAGAGAAGAATTAGAACGAGAAAGAGAAGAACGAAATTATTTCCAACTTGAGAAAGACAAAATAGCCAACTTTTGGGAGATAACGAAGCACCAGTTAGATGAGCGTTCTTCGGAACTTCGTAATAGAGAAAGAGAAGCCGAAGAAGCGGAGGAACGTCACCAACTAGAGTTGAAAGTCTGTCACTGCTTTTAAAAATGCATTTAAAAAAGGTTTACAAACAAAAAGTGAAACATTTGTTGTACGAGAATCAAAACCATATTGCAGAACTTAAAGCTGAGTCTGCAACAGCATTAAAAATAAATGAGGAAGAAAACATTGAAATCCAAAACCAGTTAAAAGAAAACCGACAATTTCTGAAGTTGAGGTTCAAAGAGAAAGAATTTTCCAGTGAAGAAACCATCCGTGAGCTCAAAAGAGGACACGAAAATGAGGTTGAACTAAAGTTTTATTTTAAAATCTTTTTAAGATGAATGACGCCCGTAGAAATTTTTTACAACAACTTGAAGATCAAAGGAAATTGTACCAAAAGAAACTAAAAGAGCTCAGAGAAGAAATGGACCTACAAAGAAAAAATGAGTTACATGAAACAGAGGAACGAAAGAACAATCAAATTAACAACCTCATGCGAAATCATGAGAAGGCGTTTGCAAATATCAAGAACTACTACAATGACATAACTTTAAATAACCTGGCATTAATAAACACTCTTAAGGTGAGTTTCACGGCAGCTGAATGCAAACTGTGTTGGTCCCTGAATTAGATGCACTGATGCAGTCTTATCGACTTGTAGAGAAGTTATTTATTACAGACTGGGAATGCACAAAAATACGCAAATCATAATTTCAGGGAGAAATGCATGGAAAGGTAGCGAACCTGAGCTATCGTGTGAGCACAACTTCTTTTTCCATTAGTATTTCCACTTTTTTAGTCAAGCGGCCAATCAGGTTTTATCGTAGTGTGGACACGTGTCCACATCAAACACGTTTTCCACTACGTTTTTTTTCTACCAATTGCACAAGAAAATTGTGCGCGCCAATATTGACGCAGTAAGATGCACGTTGAGATCCGTTATTCTCACTAGTATTTCCGCCGATTATCAGCCCGGTGCTCACCCTGATCAAATTTGTGTTCCTCTCCTCCCTGCAGCCCTAAAATCTAACCAACCGGTTAACCGTGACCTTTCTCTAAATGCTGTCGAAGTGAAAGCAATGTGTACAATAGAGGGAAGCAACATTTACTGAAGTTGACTGCTATACATGTACAAAATGGGATATCCTAATAGGCATCCAGGTCGGAGGCGTCCGTTTCGTTTAGGTCCACGATCAATTTCTTTTCCTGGAGAAGTAAGAATTCCACCATGTTACTGCAAGCTTACCGGATTGATTTTGTTACTATCTTGTGCAGACGCATATTGAATGGACGGTTTGTCTAGTGCACAATAAAACCCCTCTTACAGTAATCACTGAGCACACTGTCCGGTGTGGTTGCATATCCCATCCTGTTATGTACTTGGTTGTACCTGGTTAAGTGAAGAAACTAAGGTATATGGCAGACCATACCTAGTAAAAATGCTTTCAGCTGTGTGCGTTTGAATGCAAACGTGTTGTGTGCACCGAAATAAGTAATTTGTGCAGCTACTGCCCTTGTCATCAGTCGTTCCATTACATTACAAAGAAGAGCTGTGGCACAAGAGGCACTGATACTCTTAAAATAATCAGTCTAAAAGAGCCTCAACTGGCAACTTATTTCACCACTCACCATCGCGGATTTGAATTTGCACTGCAACGTTTTTCTATCATTTTCTTTTAACTGTGTTACTAACGTCAAATACGACGTCTCTCCATTTGCTAATCGCGTTACTTCGGCAGTCATACGCTCCATGGTTACCTGTAATATGTTCACTCGCAAATTGATACCGTGAGCTAGTTCAGAGGAGATGTATTGGATGCAAAATACGCTCTGTTATCGTTCAAAGCATCCAGAAAACTGAACGCATATCCTGTAAATCGACCTTAGTGAGTTTTTCTTTTGAGCCACTTCCTGCAAGTAATTGATTCTGAAGTAAGCTTTCCTCACCACTGTCGTTTTGAATGGTAGTA
>QNGE01004978.1:0-37469 GCA_008508345.1 Paragonimus westermani | reverse complement strand
GAGCGAGTTGTGTGTTAGCCCCGGGACGGATGTTACAAATTGTGTAGCTTGACTAAAACAAAAGTTGGTACAAAATCAAAATCATAGAAAATGTACAGATGAATGCGACTATCAAAATATCATTTATTATAGTCGCTACATACCTCATTGGAGTAGTCTCACGCTTCTTTTTTTGCACTGCCGTCCTCTTTACTGTCATTGTCCGAGAATCGCAGTCACTTACTGATAACTGGTTAACAAATAGCAACGATCAACTTACACTGGACGTTCAGGGAGTAAACCCATGTTTATTGTGTCGTCGCTGAAAGGCAGGTTACAGGATGTGTACCGCAAGTCCATTTCCTTGGCATGCCCACATTCAACTGCAATGAAATATAGCTGTGTTTGTTACCCGCGCTTACCGGTGGTAACTAGTATGGTAACTGGTAACTTCGGATCATCTGTGTTTGGCTACAAAAGTTTCTGCGCATATCTGTAATATGCAGTTCCGAGAAGTCGTGGGAAAGCTGTTGTTGTTTTTGCAGCATCCAGCCAGGTGCTGCTGATAACGGCAACATCTCCGTTGTCGTTGACTTCAATTTCTACTATTCAGTAAGACTCTCGTCTAGTCATACCTGAGAGTCGGAGGGTTTTCGTTAGTTTCAGAAAACACTGTTCACGTCAGCAGAGTAACAGTTCACGAACAGGTTTTATTGGTTAATGTTTATTAGCGTTTTGTCAAACGTGTGCAGAAGTAAGGTAACAAGTAAAATTGATGGCGAAGTAAAAAAGACGCATTTACAGAGTGCGTCAGAAGGAAGTAGACGACATACGTGATCATTGAAGTCGTTTACCTGAAATAAGAACAACATAGACGATGGAATGCCATGCACCCAAAAGTCAGCAATAACCTCAAAAGGTTTACAATACAGAATTGTTTGGTTAGCGTCAACATTGTTAATGTCGACAACAAGGTGGGGCAGTTTGTGCGCAATGATTATATCACTGGGCTAACGTTTAAAATAAACGAACCGTTAAGGGGTAGCTTCCGGTTTTTGCATCCGTTGCTGTGGCCTTCAACATGCAGCGACCGATAAATCCTGATCACCTTGGTCACAGTACACTCTTCTTCTCACATGTAGTGTATACCTGGGACATCGGATTACACGGGGAGTGTAGCGTACGTTTTACATGATGATTACACGACTCGAAGGGGAAGGCTGAAAATCTGTCAAGTTCGCCGTGATGTCCGACGTCATATGACAACTGTAGAATTGAATGCACATTGTATGTCATTTCCCCTGACAAATATATTTGGAAAAATTCGCAAAGGAATTTACGCGGGTACGAACTTCCATACTCAAGTAAAGGTCCGTAGAAGGACATAAATGCCAATGGATAAGTCCAGAAAGTTGGAGTAAGTCTTATGAGTTAGGGTTCCTTTCAACACCTACGGTCCAGTATACAGAAGAAACTACCTAACCTCACAGTGTTTCCAACTTCTGAACTCCAATAATCCTCGACACACCCGTGAAAATTCGTCTTTAAGCAGACAGGAGCATGCGGTTATGCGTAAATCTACATTCTCAACCGTGTCTATCTCCAAACGCACGTCTTTGCTACAGAGGAAATCTGGCCACAATGACACAAGCTTCCATACTACATCAAGGCAAACAGAATGCATGTAATCTTGTGGGGAATGGTGTATGGTGTCTAATGACAGGGCTTCGAACGGAGATTTTCTCTGCTTCATGGTACACCGGAAGGATTCGTCTCTACGACTGAGGCAATCTGGTAAAGGATAATTAACCTTGTGGTCAATGTAGACACTTTTCTACGTACGTCGATCACAGCTGACATATCCAGTATGCTCCGGTTTCCGTTTCACGAGGGCTACAACTGGTGAGTCACAAATGACGCTGCTGATAATCAGCTTTTTCTTGATCCTCAGATTACGGACATTAACGCCGTGTGACATCAGATTAGAAAATTCAATTACCAAGTCAGACAAATATTTGTTCATATTTCAAGTTTTGTTACGGCCATCGGCATAACTAATCTACAAAGTACAGGTCATAGCTGTAACTTCAACGAATGAAATGTCTAACGCCATCATTATGAAACTGGATAGCAACTTCATCAGCATTCATCAGTGATGTGTCATACGGCAAGCGTAACAGGGCAGTTTACAAACCGAACTGAGCACATTGTTCACCAGTCAGTGATTTCAAAGGGTAATCACGTGGTGCATCCATCAAAGAACGAACGTCAGTTGGCATACACCTCGTCAAAGAATTGATTACTCGTAACAGTACTGTAAATGCTCTTCTGGGAATCCCATAATCTGAGACCCATTCTTTCAAACATTCTATAACTTTGGAAACTGCTCCACATTCCCCTGCTGACAACTGCGTTATTGAGAACAACATCACCTGGAAAGAGAACACAGTACGTGGAAAAACACTTACTGTTCCTCTATCTTGTTCTGAGGATATTACATCCATACCGGTCACTGGAGTACGTTGTTAACATGTATCGCCGTTTTCAACTATTGACAGTCCTCTTTTGTGGCAATTGTATTAAATTCTTGTATTTTCGCCAACTTCGGCACATTCTCAACCTGACGTAATGAAAAATAGGAAGGTACGTGCAAACTAAAATTGAATACACTGTCGTACAAGACCATAAGTATAAGAACGCCTGATCAAGTTGTTTAAGGATCACAATGCTCTACCGAACGCAGTCAGTGCGCACCACACTGGTTCACCAAGACGTAAACAAGCTATATGGAAAACACTTTCAAAAATACAACACAAACAACTATTTTCACGTATGCATACTTTTTCTCTCCATGTCTTCACACAATTGTGTGCAGCGGTAATACAGTAGTGCTTGAAAAGTCCCGTCCCAAAAACGGTGAACGCACAAACAGAAACTCACCGCTATAATGACACCCTCGGGGCTTGCCAACAATCGGTACACATATCAATTAGAAGCAGACCATGTCGACAGATTTACCCACCTACGAATGAATGCGTCATTCGGCTCCGGTCAAAACTGAGTCATATAGCTCAACGGATGCATCCAATCGACAAACCCACACATATCTATCAGTCTCCACCACCACGCATCTTTAAGCTTCTCACGGTGGAATTACATCTTGAATCGTCATCTCAGTGATATCAAGCAGCAGTCACGCGTAGGCAGCAGTGTGCAGCCAATCACAATTCACCAGCCTACTGACTCTGATTTCACGCTGTTTTACGCCGATTTTTCACCGATTGTGTTCACTGGTGTAATTAAAATTACACCAATCGGTATTTTGCAAAAGCAGCGAAGCCACAACTTTCCTAAAGAGCTCGAGTTCCTTGTCTAATTCATTGAGAGGATTAATAAAGCAAAAGAGTGGGAAACAGAATGATTCTAGTTGTACAATACTTCTATGCGTGATCACTAATCAATTAAAGACGGGACTGCCAAAAAACAATCACTGGAACGCCTTGACTTGACGGCTGAAGTGCGCAGCACCTCTGCCCTCCCGAAGAGCCACCTACCTCCATGACGAACATCGGATATGGTGCGGCTGTGGCACCACTACCACGCACGAGCAAACAACCGTCGGAGTCCTTGGATTATGACTGCGACATAAGCTTCTTTTGGCATTTGTTAATAATCAAGGGGATTAAAAGTCACATCAACATTACCTGGCTCCCTGACAAAGTCTCCTCACTTGCAGAGTTAGATCAGACGAATCTACATCTGACGTGAACTTTGCCTTCTTAATATAATGACGAGTTTGCAAATGGTCGTCCAAAAACCCAAGACATAAACATGAAATAATTGCTTGATGTGCTAATTATTCTGGCAAATATATATGCAGAGTCAGGCAAAGAAACCCAGTGATCCCACACAGTTGTGGTTAGCTGAAGGTGAAGATAATTTAGTCACAATGAAATACCACTGTTTATGCACGTCAAACTCAGCTTCGTGCAGCAGAGTTCGCCATCCTCCAGAAAGATTAAAACACTATGCACCTGAAGCCGAAGTTCATTAACTGTTACCAGTGACACGTGGTAAGTAATAAGGCAAAGTGATTTACGTGCTATATCTCTCGAATGGAACTTTATTCTTCTTCAGAGGACCTGCTATTTACCGGAATGTAAAAATGAGTATGAGAACAAGACGTGAATGGAGAGGGAAGAGCAAACTTTTCGCTTCAATTAGAGACGCTCTTGCTATTGAAACGTCTGGCGAAAAACCGTTGACAATAAACATACAAACAGTGAGAGGAAAAACTGTGGGTGAAGAGGGGTCGCGAAGTGTTGAATGGGCAATAACTCACAATGCAAACTTCAAAATCAAAGTTACGTGAATCAACAAGTATGCAGGGGACATCATTTATAAAGACAAGGTTGTTGGAGTGTGTTTGAAAACAAAATTGAACCCTTAGTGAAAATCAAGCATCCAGGTAAAGAAGGACGATTGATAGGTGTGCCGACATCAGAATGAACAACCTCAACGGGGGCAGATGCGGAAGATCTTTTTGATAAAAGTCTATGTAATTGACCTACTGGTCGCCTTGGCCCACCAAGCATAGATTTCAGTCTGTATATGAGTGACTCCAACGGAAAGGGAGAGAAGTTAACAAGTGGACCATTTGTGGCCACATTATACGCGAGGTATTTGAACGAATGCATACTGTACACCATTCCTGTTTGACCAAACAGCCTAAAATACTTTAGCAAAAAATACGTACATCGATTGATTCGCCAAGTCATAATCAGTAACGCCAAAGGTGAGGTAACATAAAATTTGTGTAGCAACAGAAAAATCTAAATAGTCAAAAGTATTCCGCAAATCCACCGGTCCGGTGCACAACAAAAATTGTCGGCATTCCGTAGCCCCCCAGGTCTTAAAATCTGTTAGTCTGCGGCATTTGTGAGGTAGTTCACAAGATGGGCTCTTCCGACATATGGAACTCCTTTCATATATGAGTTGGAAGGCTTAACTTAAACTAACGTTTCTGGGTACTGACCTCGATATCCAGTCATGAATCATTCCATGGACAACGCCCAGACATGCCGGATGCACATAGTTGATGGGGAAGGTGGATATCATGTTGACCGGTAGCGACATGAAAGAGGAAACAGACGTGGGCATGCGGTGCAAAACAATGCGTCCGTTTGAGAAGAACCAGTTTGCGGCATAAACGTTACTTAAAGTTCGCAGTATACTCTTCGTTAGTCGAGCTTGTCACAGCCGTAGCATGCACCATGTTCGTTTACTTGTTTAATATACAAACGAGCCGGAGTACGGCAGAGTACTGGTTTCAAACAGACCGTAACTAGAACATTGATAATCAATATACTATCGCATAGCACATCATGCAGTCTTGAAATTCGTCCGTAAGATACACGCTGGCGTTTTTCGGTTTGACTCCTCCATACACGCCAACTGCAAGCTGTTTGGTTACGATAGGCTCATTCAGGCGATAGAGCACAGACCATATTGTGAACTTTCCTGAATTCGTTGGAGATAAGCAATAAACATTGAGCTGGATTCCTACGGACGCCACAGGCTGTAGCCGACTGTTTAGAACAACAATCACAATGCCCTTAACTAACCCTAAATGAACATATTCGCCTGGATAAACGTCACACATTGGCGAACTTCTCGGCGTCTACAAAAACGCTCGCGCATTACCGGTGAACTACGGCATTCTTTCCTTCAAGATACATAAAAGTAATGTCACTTGCACTTTAGGAGTGATGCTGGAAATCACCCAGTCCTGTAGACAGCCGGCAAAGCTAGCTTTAAGAAGATCAGCTTCTAGATCCTGCACACCAGGTTAAGTTGTTTGAGATATCTGAAATCGATCGTTCTGATTATGAACGTTTCACTTGCCTCCAGAAAGCGACTGTGACGTGCATTCCGGTACGGACGCCATAGTGGATAAAGAACGCCAGCAAACGTCTGCATTATCTGAGGATTCTTGTATACTGCGATTAAATGCGGCAAGCAAACGTTACAAACTACGATGAATGTTGGAAAGACCAACACTTCGGAAAACCACTAAGGTTCTAATAAATAAAATATTGTCTTTTACTTCAGTTGATCAGACACCGTCACAACTTCGACAGACCTCACAAGCAACAGGCACGAACAGCACGGCGTGAACTTGAAAGCAGCGCGCGTGAATAATCGAAGCGATTATAATTTGGCTAAACAAAGAACGAGTTTGTACGTGCAACGATTACTTCCTCGATCTTATTGCCGTTCCTTTGTGTCACGTATTTGATGTACTATATAAATACGGATTATATTGGCACACAGGCTATTAGATATATTTTCATCAACCAACACACTATCGGTCATAAAAGCATCCATAAAACTTCCATAAACAACCCTAATTCACCTCTAACTGGATCTCTAAATTACGTTAGCAGGATTGTTTCATAAGTGTTCTTTGAGGGTTCTTCGAGTGACCTTTGAGCTTTCTGAAGGGGAAACTTGAGAACACTCAAGAAGTAACTGGAAAAATTGTGCGGTTCAAACCACTGCTGTCAAAATTCTGATTGTCTAACATACCCAGAAACGATAAGGCCCATCGTTTACATTCAACACACAATCAACATAATTCATAATCTGAAACATTTAAAAGGCATTTGTTAACAAACTGCTTTCATATTGAAGAAACACGTCATAGACAGTTATAAAATGATTCAACGTAATAAAATGAATATATTCGTAACTACATTTCCCGTTACTTATCGTTTTCTGTCAAAGTTGATTATACTATCCAAACCTTACATCATTCAACAAAAGCACGTTTTCAGGATGCATCAGACAGGACATATCTCAATTAATGTGCACATTATCAAAATAACTTACTTGGAAAAACGTAACGAGAATTCACGGTCGTTTTACTGAATAAAAGATTCGTTTTTAAATGCATTCGAATTGTTGCAACACAATCCGGTGCACTCGAGCAAATCTTATTTCATGTAGTGTATTCCGGGTATGCGTAATATGTATAAAATGGTGCTAAATGGATTATTTAAACTTACATAACATTCACTGAGCTTGTGCTAGCAATGTCGTTATGACGCACCCTTTGAGCGGACAACAATACTTCCATCTCCGTCTACTAAGTGAAGCAAGATAGACGGGTTGCATGAATGGCGCACTGTGAAATGGAACAAGTTATTTCAAATAGCCAATCTATGACCACTCTATGACCACGCTATGACCACTCTTTCAGTGATACTTGAGACTACCAGAACCATTCTCACTAAAATATACATAATAGAACGCATATTGGCTGCTTTCATTGAGTCTTCCCACTAAACTGTCTAAAATCATTCAGAGAACGCTCTACCGCTTCATTTTGCTACTAAGGGAAGTTGTTTCTCTAAGTAATCTGACTTTTATTAGCAGCTGAATTATACGCTTGCGAGATGTTGACGTTTTGATGGTGGCAAGTTGAATCTGATTATAGTGCCTAGAGAATTAGTGATATACAGATTGGGAATAACACAACGTTTCGAGCAAGTTGTAATACTCAACGTTTCAACCACCTCNGAGTATTACAACTTGCTCGAAACGTTGTGTTATTCCCAATCTGTATATCAATAACATGTTAAACACGACGCCCAAACTATTCAACTTCATTCGTACTACATTTGGTGCGGATATCTTACAACCTAGAGAATTAGCTTGTTTCTCCACAAGTTTGAGCCACAACAGAGTTCCTACAGTCTTCAAACTGGAGTTCGTTATTGTTTGGCGGCATCCAGTTTTAATTAGTCTGTCTCAGTGACCCAAGCCAGAGGGCGTCTTTGCTCACTGGGCACTACAAGTGACTAGGGCTACACTAATTGCGATTACACACACACACACACACACTATGTATCCGGTGTTAACCCGAAGCAATAAGACCAGAAGGTGTGTGAATGAATCCTTTGTGTCCAGCTGGTAGATTCTGGTTAGCCAGCTAACAGGCCAGTTCGAAACTGAAACCCTCATCTCTCGGGAAATAAACGGACAGAGACCTCAAAGGTGAGATCCATACTGAGGAGGAAAATACTCATAAAATAATTTAAGGAGTGTTCCACTATAAGAGTGCATGTTAGTGCACTTTAGAGTGACTATGGAGGGAAACAAAAATTCAGGATTGAACTAGAAGAAAACAGACAAAACATTCGTCATACACTACACCAACAAGGCTGAAGGAAAGGAAGGTCACGAGGCTACAGATACCTAAATTTTTGAAAGCATGAGCCAGTGAAATCCGAAAGAAAGCAGTCGTTGGCTGATGTGAACAAAAATGGATAAAACGGGTGTGTGATATTTCTTGAGTAGATCAAACTTAACGCGATACCGGTATCCCGTATATCCGAATTGAGCAGAACATAGTGAATAAACGATAACCACACGCTTGTAGTAGAATTATGAGCCGTATCAAAAAGTGTACAATCTGAACTTCAATAATTGACGTGAAAGTAAATGTTCAATGACATCCATCACAGGGTATAACTAACTTGGTCCTAACGTACTCGTTGTCTACTGGCCGGTGGTGTATTATGAGTAAGTCGATGACCTACAAATCCCAAACGTCTAGCGTAGTCCCGGTTGTACATATTGTGACGTCAAATGGTCATTTTGTTGTGGCAGTTGAGCGTCAATGTGAACCACTGATATATTTTTGTCCATGACGATGATAGTCGCGTCAACATGACTTATGAACTTGATGGTTCTCTTGCGTATTGTGCACTCCCCTTCACAGCTGCACAGTTGTTGCCTGTTGATTTTGCGGACGCCCACTAAAATCATATTTCTTTAGACTTTCCGGTTTAAAGCCGATTCTTCCCACCATCTAGAATCAACGTCACAGCGCAATAAGCTTACCTGAATGACCTCCTGGTATTTCCGCTTTTGATCACGAGGATTTCGCTTACCTTATTTCAGTTGTCCTTAGAGCAACTGTTTTGGAATATGGCCGTCACCCACCCGACAGGCGTAACTTAACCAACAAGGCTGATTTATCATCCGCATGGCTTCAAACCCGTTTGTGTCCGATCGCCGCAGTAGTTCAGTGTTCGCAACCATGTCTGACTACCGTATACCCAAGATACATCTTGAGCACTGCAAATGGAAACGGCTCAGATAGCGCACGTTTCACTGACACAGTGTCGTACAGCAGCATAGACAGCAACATTGGGCGGTAGTCACGGAGATTAGTCGCCAATTTTAGGCTGTGATTCTCGCATATATGTCTCTCGAAACGTCCGAAAGCAACGGTAGCCTTAGACACGCGAGCTCGTAACTCGCTGTCCGCCGGCAGATCTGTTTACAGATTGCTACCCGACTAGTAGAAGTTTACGTGACTATCAATGACATCCTCATTGATGCGACTTTCAGGCGCACGCGCAGGAACAGCATTTTCGCCCAGAGGAGGCTAACAAAGGTGTTCGTTACTATATACTTCGTAACGTGATGCTTAAATGTCATGACCCACAGTTTATGAGCTGTTGCCGACAACAATGATGATTTTCACGGGGCCATTGGTATATAAATCTACAAACCTAAGAAGCCACCGTTTTCTACTATAGGTCATATCTTATGGCATTATATTTTAAGCCTGTCTATATATTTAGGCTAAGATGAGTTTGCCAAATTTAGTATTCACATATAGTTTTCAGATGTCAAAGAGGTGACATTGGTTGCTCAACTGCCGGTGCTCGAGTAGCCGAAGTCGATGATTACGATAAGCACAAATAAGTGCATGTTTACGCTTTCCGCAGTCTTATTCGGCAGTGGTTTGAAGCAGAGCTATGTTGGTCACCTAATTTGCTATAAGAACGTTGAGTTAGCTTTGTGTCAATGTATTCACCAAAATCATGCAGCGTCCATAATGGCTGGTGTTGGATGAAAAGTGATATAGGATGGTTACACCCTGGATACCTATAAGGGCAAAAAATGGAGGTAGCCAAGAAAACTTCCCCGTCAAGAACGTCACCACGCAACCCACTTTATTGTTTTCTTAACTACCATGGAGTGTTGTTTTGACTCCTCCGTTTTCATTAAACAGTATAACCTGCGTCGCTAAATAGCTGACTGCAAGATACTTAAATATAAAACACAAGAACTTTTTACAAATGCAAATCTGCTGTCCATCGGAAAAATTGCACATGGCCTTTTACATCAGTATACTGACCTGATTATATAAATCTGGTGGATGACAAAAGTCGAATTTCCACTCAGTGTTCCTCAGTGACAATTTTGGTCGCATATCACTTGAAAATGTCTGTAAAGTAACGGGTTTAATTAGTTGTAAGATATCCACACCAAATTTAGTACGAGCGAAGTTGAACAGATTGGGCTCTTTGTTTAACATGTTATTGATAAACAGATTGAGAGTAACACAAAGTTACGAGCAAGTTGTAATAGTCTACGGATTACAACACTCCTGAGGAAGGCCACCCGAGGTGGTTTAAACGTAGAGTATTACAACTTGCTCGTAACGTTGTGTTATTCACAATCTGTTTATCAATAACGGGTTTAATATTGTAGATAAAAACGGCACTATACCCAGTAACAAAATGTCTTTGTGCATATCGATAAATGTACGTAGGCAAACAATGAGTTATTTCACAGCACGCAAGAAATGAAGTCTTGGGGCTTACTTATAATCTGAATGCTTGACCTAATATACTAGACAGAGATCACCAGCGCATCTTAGCAAACCAAAAACATACTTGAAGCGCACTTCAGGTAACTAAATGTTTAAAACTACTCGTACTAATCTCTCTTATCTGACATGCGGAATTGTACTGCGGAAGCAGGTATACCAGTGATCTGAATTGGAGTTTGTTACATTTAAGATTAGGATACACACTATGTCAAATTCGTATTACGCCGTCTTAGCCCTCGCGGTCGCTCATAAATCATGTAACGTGATGTTTATTTTCACACAGTATACATTTATTTGGTGCTGGGAATCTGTTACCAAGAGCAGCTTTCAGATAAAATACAGCCAAATACTGACAAGACGTTTTGTTTAAGTTAATCGAAAGGGGTGCGTAAAGTGATGAATGAAGCTTCCAGTAAAATCCAATGGAGAAAGAAGAAAACAGGAACCGCTGATGTGATAGCGTACGTCGCTCTGGGGACGAAAGGTTTCACCGATTTTGTTAGGGTAATCATGAGTGAAGAAAGTTAGCCTGTTCCATGCTGGATGCAGCGGTCATAGTCAAAATAGCCGGCACCAAGCTGACTTTGTTTACCGAAACATCCAACTGGAGTGTCGTAGACAACACTTGAGTGAACGACGAAAATATTTGTATTGCTTCTGGAAACGTTCAGGCCGTCACAACGACGAACATCCAATTTTCTGTGTATTGTTGTATGTACGCTTGTACATCAGATGGTTACAGTGGCCCTCTGTAAAAGCTAACGTGGAAAGGGATTGATAAAAACGGCTAGGTGACCCTACAGAGGGTTGACCATATCTGCATGCGAGAGTATTTATACACACACATTAACTAGTGTTCAAGCATAGTGACAGTTGGTTGCACGCAATTTTGCGGAGTCTGCAGATAACATTAAATAACCTGCATATCAACTCGGAGATGAGATAAATTACACTCTTTATAACAACTTTGTGACAGGTTCTTGGACTGCCTATGAGTAAATGAGAGTCCCCTAGCGTCTGCAGATAGTGTAATTTCATTGAGACGAACATCGTTCGTTGATCCTTCAACGAGATATTTCCTCGCAGAAACCGGCCAACCGTGTTCTACAGACTTGCACGTTCATGTGACGTGGGAGAAGAACACACTGCCGCTACATCATAGGTTTGTAACGATGTCCTACTCATCACCTTCATACGAAAGATTTTCGTTTGCTGTATACGGGATCTCGTTTGTGCATCCAGCGGATGCACTTTCAGTCTGTGGACTATACGGATATATTGCTACTGTTACTTCCAGAAATTACACTTCATGAAGATAGTTTTTGATTTACAAGACAGTTAACAAAACGATGCACCAGACAACAATTTGGAGCATTTAGTTCAGCCAAACGTGAGTAATCCCCTCCACTGTTCCGTCTTGAAAACATTCTACACCCGAAGCACGTACTAAACCACATGAACCTCTTAGGTTCGCATAAATGTGTTGGCAACAAATAGCGGTCTTTTGTTTCTTGTAGGAGAAAACTGACTTTACACATTTAATAAGTCAAACTAGACAAATCCTTTGCAACAGCTTACCAAGAGATAGCGGTCTTTTTGAAGCGTTTAGTTTGGGAAACAATCCAGAATGAGCGAAGCACGAACAGTTACCAGCCAGGGGCATGAAATTTATGCACATAACTTACACAATCGTAAAATAGATGGAGTCAACCCACCTCGTCCCATCAGTAATAGTTGAACAGCACAGGGGATAGGCGAATAGGACGAAGTGTTGCAACAAAGTAAAGCCAAGAAATTGATCCGTTCAGTACACATACACTAAAATCAACATAATTAAGAAATCTCGACAGCTGTTGAATTCGGGATAAAGTGGCTTACTCACCTTGACCAACATCTTCCCATATACTTCCCCAGGTCCCTCATATGCCACTTTTAGCCCCAATTTATATTGTGACTGTATGCTGCACGAGATATTTGTGAATTTCTTGATCAAACGATTTAAAAGGTGCGCTCCGTCTAAGATAGTTGGTGTGGTCTCATTTAACCAGTATTTAAATTTCCTTATATCAGCCTAGAACGTATCAAATGATTTTACATACAAATAGATGCAAGTTTCATAGGCAATTCTGTTAAACGTTTGTATTTAAAAGGCTGACTGGCTTTATCAGGCCAAAAAGATCCCAAAGAACTTTACGAGTGGATACTGGAAAATCAACTTTAATGACAAAATAAGCAACCCACTGTTTGATACGAATGAATGAGGTGCACGTAACGGGGAAAAAATATCACCACTTAGAACCAGATAAGGACAAGTGGTGCTCATCACCACACACGTCTCTCCTTGAGCAAGGTAAACGATCGTTGCAAAAAAAACACATTTGGTCAGGTATTTAACGAAAGCACAGACGTTCAATTCGATCGCGAGATCACTAGTCAAGTGTTCACCATTCAACGGAAAATAAAGTATCAGCATTCCTTACCATAACCGACAATCGTGACATTTTTTTCGAAATGAATTCTGAAAGTAAAACTTTCGTGAAAGGAGTAGTGTTTTAGGCAGAGTGTGCACGTTGTACGTGCGGAGTGTGGATTCATGGATGAATATCCTTAACGTTTCTTATTTTAATTAAAGTTTGACAGAACTGCTCAACTTTTCCATCTACTTCCCCTACCATGTAATGGCTGATATCCTGGGGAAATAATTGAAGTTTTCTAGGTCCTCAGATTTCGCAAGCTGATAAACTTACTGACACTGGATGAGTGGATTTTCCTACTCTACTTGATTATGCTTCAGGTGACTTGCAGTCTCGAATAAGCTAATTATATGACCTGTCTGGTTAATGAGAGTCTTGTATATGTGAAATTTAAGTTGTCATCACGTGAGTGAGTTGACCACGACCCAGTTTTAGATGTTGCAGTCTGTGAAGTACTTCATTTAAGTGGGCTGTATCAGTTTAGCAGCTCGTAACATTGTTAATACTGTGTCGAATAAGTCCGTTAAACATGTAATGTATCTGTACCTACTTATTGCAAAGACATCTAACAGAAAATTGAAGGGGGGCTCAAAGTGTGTGCGTGGTATTAGTGTTGTCTCACGGACAAGCGATGTGGTCTATTCGTGTGGAAGTGTTGCATAAGCTTCCAGCATTCAACAGCTTTTGCATCTACCGGTTAGCCTATAAAAATTTTGCCACCTACATAAGTAATGTGCAAGTTCGTGATCAAAAACTGAGACAATAAAACCACATAGTCGTCACTGGTTGGGTCGTAGGTCTCCAATACCGACAGAATGTCCTTTGTACTGCGCACTGTTCATCGCTGCCGTTGAGGATTGAATGACTGAGGTGCCCAGACACTGATGTAGTCACAAGCTACACGAGTCATAATCACTCCACTGAGCGATGTTGGTAGACACAGTCTTGCATAAGAAGTCAAACTTGCAAACAGCCGTTTTCTGTCATTCTCGTCAGGCTGTTATAATTACATGGGAATAAGTGCGGGTTATATATGAATTTATGACAAGTTAAACAGGACATTAAAATTAGAGAAATGGTACGGATCACAGTCTACTGGGGGAGGGTGGGGGTGTTGGTGAATGTGTTCGGGTGTTGCACGTGCCTGTCATGAGATATGCGTTCATCACTGTCAAGCGGTTCACACTTGTTCGGGTTTCAAATGGATGTGGAATGATTGGCCAGGGGAGGTGGAGGGTTTGTATGAATCGTTTATGGGCACACACGCAGGGGTTGTGAAGTCTGATAGCGATAGCCTCAGCAGTTGATAACAATCGCATTCTGACAGCTCTGGAGCCGACATGACGAACCTTGTATATGAGTCGGAACGCTTTATCCGGATTTATTCGATGGCTAGTATCGATTAGGTGGGAGCTTATTGCACTGGAAATGGGCTTTAGCGAACCGTTGCGAAGCCATTTCGGTAGATAGCCGCAGACCTTCAAACGCGTTCGAAGATTATCTACTTTGCAGCGTGTCGTTCGACCCCTGCCCGGTACTGGTGCTACGCCTTTCTACTCTCTTACCTGTTGTTGCCAAGCCGGCTACGTTGGGAGGACCACAAGGCGGTTATCGGAGAGGATTCGTGAACAGCTACCGAAATGGCTTCGCAACGGTTCGCTAAAGCCCATTTCCAGTGCAATAAGCTCCCACCTAATCGATACTAGCCATCGAATAAATCCGGATAAAGCGTTCCGACTCATATACAAGGTTCGTCATGTCGGCTCCAGAGCTGTCAGAATGCGATTGTTATCAACTGCTGAGGCTATCGCTATCAGACTTCACAACCCCTGCGTGTGTGCCCATAAACGATTCATACAAACCCTCCACCTCCCCTGGCCAATCATTCCACATCCATTTGAAACCCGAACAAGTGTGAACCGCTTGACAGTGATGAACGCATATCTCATGACAGGCACGTGCAACACCCGAACACATTCACCAACACCCCCACCCTCCCCCAGTAGACTGTGATCCGTACCATTTCTCTAATTTTAATGTCCTGTTTAACTTGTCATAAATTCATATATAACCCGCACTTATTCCCATGTAATTATAACAGCCTGACGAGAATGACAGAAAACGGCTGTTTGCAAGTTTGACTTCTTATGAATTCTACGGGGATCTGAGACGGATATTCTTGCATGTTTGAAAGTCCGTAGCTGTTCACATTACTATTTGGAAAGCCTTCCGTTACGAAAGTGTGATGCATTCGGCGGTAATCCGGTATTCCGAACAATCTGAAAAAAATCGTTGTTCCGTCTAATTTGTTTTGATCACGTATTTGTGATTATTTGTTAATCTTCATATTCGTGGACTATTGTTAGAATTCATAGTAGGTCGAGCCGTAGTACAGGTGGGCGCGACTCAAATTTAAACATGAGGTGTAGGAGAGGTGGAATGTAAATAAAATAATCAGTCATCCTGAGTGAGTCATTCCCCACTGTTCTGTTCTGTTCGTCTGATTACAATTAAGAACAACACGTCAATCGGATACCGGTACACAAGTTCTTCCAAAATCAGCCGTATACACGACAAAACCAGAAAATACAACATTTAGGCAGCAGTTGGCCAAATTCGGTGACCTAATACTAGTGGACTGATCGCATGGATCCAACAAAATGAGACACAGATGGTCACACACGTACAGGCGTGAGCGCACACGCAAGTCTATCCGCACATACACCTACCAAGATGGCCAGCGCTCTAAGTGGACCTGTGGGAACTACCTACATAGTAGAGCAGACACACCAATGAAACAGTCTGCTGGCATGCGTGAGCGAACTATCAACGTTGTTCAATTTCTCAGTCAAACTACCCAACTATGCTTCCGTAGTTTATATTCAAGCACACACGGTTACACTGCAAGAAGCTGAACAGGTAAGGACACTAGCGTTTGTCAACGTTATGACAATAATCTTTTCATCCACTCGCCATACACAACTGGGGGCAAGTGTTCGTTAATTTAGCGAAACGCTAACTTTTTGCGGGTTCTTCCAGTAAACTTGAAAATAACGGTTATAACTGCATTTGAGATAGCCCATTAGTACAGCCGTAAAGTGTTATCCCTAGTGATCCAGTTAGGTAAGCGCACTGAGTTATTTAGGCATAATGTGTGCTGATTCCGAAACACCGAATAGAAGCAACCCTATGTGGAATTCAGGAGATGAACTTTTAACAGTGAGGAGTAACCAGTTTCGTCTAGCGGAATTTTAAATTTCACTAGTTTAGCTAAGCGGGCCCTGTAACAGAAATGTCACCTCATCGTTTGTCTCACTGATCACCAAACTCACGGTTCACCGGAGTAAGACACAAAGTGGTTAACAGACAAATGAAAAACGACCACCGATCATAGTAAGCAGCACTCATTGCCCGTGGATCGCGTTCGTTCTCTAGATCAAAAGCCTAGTGACTGACACTAACAGCAACTGTTGGTCATCACCAACCGCATGATTGCTGCTATTGATTGACTGGGTTATCTACTATGTAGAATCACTTAATAAATCAGAATGATGAGGAATTGCAAGTATTCTGTTATTATAAACTTGCTTTCCCCTCATTTGCCATTCTGTTACGTTTAACATTCGCAAGTATTTTGGTGCTGCTTCATCATAGAAAACTATGCGAATTGGGCTCGTTCTCTCTTTTTCATCCTACTGTTAGAATAAAATTTTGTTTTATTGAAGTCCTACGTCAGTTAACTCTAAGTAAACAAACATTATACGGATGGTGTAGTTGCTGTTATAGCAGTGAGGTACCGCCCGAGCCACTACGCTTTGATCGGGTTGATAGACATTATTTGCGAATGAAAGAATGAATGAATGGGTAAGAATTAATTTACTCCAACTGCAGGCTGCAAACAGTCGATGTCAGACGATGATTGAGCCTTGTTTGGTCTATCTGTGTGATAGCACTCTCATTTCTATGGTCGATAATTTCCTGAGAGAAAGTGGAGCATCAAGGATGTACATGCATGAATGCCCAGGGTGTCGAGTGGTTGAAAACCGGCCGGTCAAACCGCATGTGGGAGAAGTTACCTTACCCTGTGTCAACCTAGCTCGAAACCATTTTAACGTGACTGATAGACGGGTGTCGTTTCCAGTGATCCAACTCAAACCCCAAAGCATTCAAAAGAAAAACCAAATGATTCGCAGAAAAAAAACTGTTCAATTTGCTGATATTCATCCAGGTGACAATACGGTCAAACCTTGGTAACAGTGTCATTTGCTGATATTTCCGCCTCAGTATTAAAGCCACTGTTTGATTAATGGATTTGGTGTCCACTGAAGAAAGCTAGGTCAGACCTCACCACTAGTGTCATCTTGTTATAATCGCCGCTTTCACTACAGAAGCACTAGTAAAACACAATGCTGTCTTAAAGGAAACGCCACTAGAGAAAATTTGTGCAAAACAATAACGCACAAGACAGGTACGTTCGAAATGGAAACCTTTTGTACCAGGTTGTCTGCAAATATAAGTCACAAATACACTCATCACAGAAATTTTCCCTTTCCCGGTGCCATCTGTGAATGGGCCAGCCAATGATTTGTGTACATCACAACAGTATAAGAAAAGTACAACCAGTTAGTCTATGAATGCATGTTGTGCCCGTTGTTGTATTATAGGCAGCTCCGTTGGTTAGTAGCATACTACTCACAATTTGGAGACACATTTGGGAACTAGATGACAAATGTCAACGCCGGGAAGAGGATAGGCTAGAATGGACTATTGAGAATTGTGTAAGTGCTATGTTGGACTTTCCCTCGGAATGTGTGTGTGTGTGTGTGTGAATATGCTTCAGCCGTGCAAATGAGTGTACTCGTTCGGGGTCCTATGATCTAGCATAACCCGTACAAGACTTCTTGCAATATATCTCCTCACAGGCCAAGCCTCTTTTGAGATCAAAACATTCGTAATCGGCCAAGTAACGGTCAAGTCGATTCAGTTGGGGAGCAATACGTTAGCCAAACGTTGTTCATTTAATCAATCAGAAGTATACCGGGCAGGGTAAAAAAAATTAACACTCTGCTAAAATGGTATCGTCATATGGGGATGAATCTGAAGTGAGTAAGCATCAACTCTAACATATACGACGGAAATAGAAGGCAAGTTTACAACGTGATCCGTAATAGGCAGAACGTTTTTGATAACATGATAGGTGGTGAAAGTGTCCTTCGAGAATACAGGTGATCTAACGCGATCTGACAACACCTTAACTGTGTTCAGCTTAGAAATGTTCCCGTCTGTGGTTCAGCAGGTAACGAAAGACGCTGTATTACGTCGCAAATAAAACACTTCCAACTATTCTCTTTCTGCCAGCCACAATCGGAAGCGTCAACAACCCGTTATTCAAATGGCACAAACGTTAGAAAGGAGAGTGAGAAAGCGTATCTTTAAGATGATTGTACGTAACAAACCCAACCTTAACCATTGATTTGCACAGTCTCCACAGTTTATAATAATATGTACCCGGGTATTGCAGGTTAAAGCATGGTGTTTGCGATTTGCACGTGTGCAAACTGCAGGAGATATGCGCTGTGTTATTTATCCCTAACCGCATTATCTTGCCGGAATCCAGAAGTAATGATGCCACCAAGGTTCGGCTATACTGAAGGATGATCGGTCTCTGATTAAACAACGGCCGCCATGGGACCTGGAGTTATGCACAATATAGGCTATCGTCTAATAGCACGCACTTGACGGGTTACTTTAAAAGGTTCAAGTTTTAAAGAGCCAAGTCATAGACGATAATTTGGTGATGCCCTTTGCGCGCAGATGTGTAATACTTTTCTAACCAGTTACCATGAGGTTGAATTGGGTCCTTCAAGAAGGTTCACAGTAGCCTGTTATGAATGCTTCCAATTAGAAAAGCCGCATGGTCACTATCTGCCATCAGACTAATTAAGAACCAGTAACAAATCGAGTGCTGTTCTTAACTTTATACACAGGAAACCCTTTGTGAATTCAGTCATCCGCAATGTAAGATATTTCAGTGATGCCGACGTTGTTTTTAGATGAATGGATCTTCACAAATTACTGGCCAGAAGTCACGAATTGCAACTGTTATACATTTAAGGTGGGGAGCCATAAACCGTGTTTTGCGTGATATAGGGTCCTAGAACATTTTGGTGCATTTTTTATTCGGGGTATCTTGCATAATAGATAATGGTTGGCAGAAGCACAAAGTAAAAATCATTTACACACCCCGTAGCATATCGAATAGTAAGATAATCTTGTACTGACGAAAAGGTCTGTCTTTGCATATGGAGGTTACTATGACATTAAGAATTACCGCCTTCATAAAGTATTTCTCAGCTGCTTTAATTTTCGGTCGACTAACTTCGCAAGAAAGCGCGGGAACTACTGTGCAGGGGCAGTTTTTAAAATATGGGTGCCATATAGGATAGAGCAGCAGTTCGTCCGTTACGCAAAAAACATTGTACATAACGTATAAAAGCCAGCACTACATTCAAACTCTGATTCGGAAAGGAACTGGTTCAATGGCAGCAATGTTTTTACACTGTTTTTGAAAACTTTGCAGTTAAAATTAGCTTCTATTGAATACCAACCGTAATAACTATGGTTACTGTTAAGTAGCATAGTCAGTAAATCTAATTTTGATTTCAAACGTTCATGCAGTCAGATCAACCTGGTAATAGAGCATCCCATAGTACAGAAAGCCAGTGACTGATTAAAATGGGGAGCGGTGTTATAATGTCCATTGGTAATTACTTTTACTCCATTTAGGGCCATAGATTATTGCGGCCAAGCTATCTGACTGAGTGGGACAGAACATAAATAGTCTGACTCACTTTTAACGTTACAACATTAAATTGTGAAGGCAGTTGAAATAATTCCAATCACATGTGGAGTAAACTTAGACAGACCAAGTGTGAAGTTAAGAAAGTTCAGTTTCATGTAGGGTTTTTATAGATGTGACGTCAATTAAAACAGACTGCAGCTGTTACTCTTCCATTTACTTTTCAATCAGTTCTCACTGAAAAGAGACACTAGACTCGAGTTCCGCTTCTGTAGGAGCTCGTCAGTAGTGCACATCCTTGCCACCACTAGAACCGCCCTTTCACCACCTTTTCACGAGGCGACCATGTTGACCGACTTTTCATTTATCCCACACTAAGCACAACTGAATTATCGTGTGCAACCGCGCAGCTGTAGTCGCTTATGAGTAATGCTCAGACTGTTGGTTGGTCTCGAAACTAGGCACAGTAAATGTCCTGCTAACTCTAATCGATGACCCCACGACCAGGACAAGTTGAAGCTACAAAACTCATTGAACAAGGTGAGCGATATTTTGACTAACCGTAAATAATCCTCACCTTAATGACTCTGACCGGCTCCAACGAGAGGGAAACTGGAATCTAGTTATTTCTTTGGTAAGTGGCTGACTTGAAGTTCTTTGAGAGTGCGACAGCTGCGTTCACCTCTGTGTGATGTTCAATTTATACCAAACGTAACTCACCATTGCTTGTCACAGATATTTACTTCTTCACCGCAAAGATCTGATATTTGTTGTGTAGGTCTGTGATACCTATATGTTCAGCCAACCGTGCGGTAGGGATTTTTTTAATATGTCAAAAACTTAAAACTGGTAGAGTATTTGTAGACTAACTTGTTCACTTTGTACAATTAACTCTGAAGACTGTACAGTTGAAATGTTCGTACAGCGATGCTAACGGTAGGGAGTCGGTTTCAAGATTAATGATACAGAACGAAAACACTTTTCTCTGCTTTTTGTAGAAAGTAGTCACGGTTTGCTCTAGTGGTCCCTGTGAGTTTTGCAGCAACTTTTGTGATGAACTGTTGGAGTACTGACCGTGTCAATAGTAGTTTGCAAGAGCATTTTGACAATACCCTGTCTTATGAGATCAGTAAAACATAACTCACCGTATCGCATGCTTACTGGCCTCCTGGTGTTCATTAGTATGAAAAGGCAATTTACCGCTACGAATATCTCCCGCTTAGTAACCATTTAAATAATCCCAATGAAATGCAGATCTTTCACTGTTTTGCGTAGACTGGGTCAGTTCACAGTGTAACATCGATATTTTAGAGCAGGTTTAATATCGCCATATAAAATGTCCTGATGTCTAAGCTATTCAGTGAGTAATGAGTCTTTATCTGGCTCAGATTACCATTCCACGTTTAACTTGCTGATATACAAGCCCAAAGTTTAACTTCGGAGAAAACCGACGGCCAAGTGTACTTAGTCTGGGACAGTTGATCTAATTCACCGTATTGGCATCCTCCACTGGTGGATTCAAGTGGAGGCCCGACGCACAAATTCAAGACATTAAGATACTTTCAGACAGTTCTTCATTGAGAGTGCGCCGTTGAAATGGGGATAATGTCAAATATGTGATGTTTTGTTAGTTAGGTGCAACTTCTTGTATGTGACGCATGCATGTTGCGTGTTCAGTGGCACGGGGTGTGTGTTTTCCTCTCGTACATATTCTTCCATAATTTACATTCATAGCTTCATTTCTGTTAATCTGTAAAAATGTTTTCTTGGAAACCGTCCATTAATTTCATATGAACCGTTCATCACATTTCTTCAGTCTCCTTCATTCCGAAAAGTTCCGATGAATCACGGTTTAGCAAAGGGAAGTCTATTGCAAGCAATAACATAAAGTAGCAGACTGGCACCCCATCACATTTTTGAGACAGCGCAATGTTTATGTTACAGTTTTCTTTATGGTATGTGGTCTCAGTTGGATGGACACAACCGCACGCGAAAATCATTGCAAACCTGATGTGCATCTCGCTCAAGATAGAGTGTATGTACGTAAAGTTGGGCTAAAGGCTTGTAGAGAATAATGAATCCCTAATAATCAGCTTTTTAAATAGTGTACCTAGATTATGTTTCTACGGAAACTTTTTGCAGTCCTCATGGTCTCTGCAGTCACAGATTAGTAGTGACTGTCATAACCTAGCACAAACATCTGATGGTGACAGTACGGGATGATCTTCAACGACTATCTGGTCCAGTCGCAACTAGTGATGTGCATTCTGACGTTCATTCCTGGCAACACTTCTTAGCAGTGACTTATTTAATGTTTAGTTTCACCTAATGACGCGCTTTCTGGAAACTCCTCTGAGTTTACTGGCATGAAAAATGGTAATCGAAACCTACTTATCATGTCGCCACTTCTACCTCACTAAGGATATTTGGGCACAACAAAAGACAAGTATCTGGTGCCACGAACTGCAATGAAAATTATTTCATAAATCTTATGTTCAGTCAGCACAGGACACATTGCTTCTACAGTTGCGTATAACGGCAGACAGTATGCGATGCATATATTTTATACAAACCGGTAAAATGAACGTATAGTATGGCATGAGGAAGAAAGAACGGCAAGGCGGCTGAAACTAACAGCATTTTTTTGTCCAAAAGAATGGAGACCAGGAATGACAGTCGGAACATGTGTTTCGGGTGGGAAATTTGGACTAAGTAACTAAGCCTGCACGGCGGGCAACAGTTCCAAAACGACTACAGTCGTGAACAGCAATGAATGATACTGCTGTGTTTCACTTTCCATGATCTGTAATTAGCGTGTAGAAATAAACGACTTCAAAGTAATGAGTTTTCTGTGGATGCCACAGCACTACGCACGCTATTCTGTTTTTTGTAAGTACAGTCCCATTTCTCGGCTGCTTTGTTAGCAGACTGATACTGGTATGTAAACTTTACAAACCTTAGTATGCGCTCGTAAGGATGAAAAGGAATTTTCGTGGACAAGTAGAGTAAATTTGCTGGCCAACCCAGTTAGGACAACAACGCACTCGCAATTATCTACAGATTAACAGAAACAAAAATTTTGTTTTAAAATTCCCAGAAATTCTTTTTAAAAACTTGAGTTGTCTAATTACAGTTGTTATTGCTGAACAGCCATAAATACATACATCTCCTTTGAGTGACTTACAAGAGGTTAATAAAATTTAAAAATGCATCAGTTTATGAAAAGCCGCTCATGTTTGGCGATACTTATGAAATTTTTCAGTACTCAGTTGTAATCATAGATGCGAGAATACAGTATTGACTTATGTTTAGTATTTTCTGTACACATTTTAAAAAAACATGGTAACGGATCTACTAATGCTAAGAGACCGTTCAATAATGTTGTTCGTTATGTAGGAGCAATTGGATGAAAAACGAAAAAAAGAAGAACGTCTGGAAAAACAGGCAGCTGATTTGATTTCCGAAAATCGACGTCTCACCGAACCCTTACACAAGGCCTTAGAAGAAAACACGGAAATGAAACGTCAGGTGGCTAATTGTGAAAAGGACAAAATTGTGTTAAGTGTACGTGATTATTTCATTTACATGAGATAAGACGTTTTACAAATGTTACGAAGAACAGCACACTTCTCAAGTTTGTATCAAGTCTGATATATTGTGAATTGCAAACCTCTTATATAATTTTATTATATTCTTTTTCAATACCGGTTTTTAATGACATGTTCCCTTAGTAACAAAGAACTTTGTTAACTTTAGCAAACAAAAACCATGCTCAGGACATGCGAGAAAGAAAAAAAGCATGCTGAATGGAAATTTGATATTTTAGAGGAACGATTCAAACATGTAAGTTTCTACCTCAGATTATAAAGTATAATGCACATCATATGTAATATTTATAAAGCGTTTTAAAATTGGCTAACCAGCGCATCGCGTATGATGAAATAGAGGTTTGTGAAGTAGCCTCTCTTCACACATGCACAATTTAACCTATTGAAACCACTTGGTGGCTGAAATTTATTTGAAAGTTGTTCCGCTCGCTAAAAGAAATAATCAGAGTGTTTTTTGTAAATTCTAAGAAATTTGAGTGATTAAAATACAAATTCGAACTGTGGTTACTGTGCGACTGGTCCTTGAAAATGGATCTGAGGGAGTTAATTGATGAGAGTTTTGCAGTTTGTGAACAACAGGCGAAGGTTGATCTCCAGATTATGTTTATTTTGTTTCGGAGAAAGCTGTAAGTCTGTAATAAAGTTTAAGTATTTTATGTGAACAGCGTAAGGCTACAGAACTCTGCACAGTTCAAATGTCACATCCTTGAACAATGAAACTGAACAAGGTCATTTGGACTATCAGCCATACTTAATTAGAAACAGCAGCTAAATTTTCACAATAAGAGTTTGTAGCTTTGTAAGGTATGTAAATGTTTTATGCAACAAGCAGGTCTCTCACAAAGTAGCTAACGAATTCCTCTGTGGGGATGAATGTAAGGTGAAGTACTGGTAGAGACTGAGTTCATGGCTGTGTAGGCAAAATAAGCCACTATAAACCTTCCGTCTACTTCCGACATTCATTTCAAAGTCCATTCAACAGTAAGAAAACTTGAACTGCCCAACGTCAATAGGAACGCGTCTTACGGCAAACATGTACACCAAACTCACGCTTCCACCAACATTCCCATCCCCATAAGGCCATGATCTGTTCTTCGGCCAAATAGTTGTATTCATTTTGTTTCCACGTATAGGTAATCAGCATTGCTTATGTGCCTCTCAATAATGACTAAAAACAGTTGCTTTAATTGCCGACCTCTAGCGAATTTTTTCATAATATTCCTGAATAGTTGGGGGAGGGGGTAGATAATACGAAATGGGCACCACTCACCTTTGGATGTAGCCTTAGCATTCAGTTAGATTTTTCAGTCAGCCACACCCAAGTTCAATGATTTGTTGAAGGATGCTTGCCGGAAAGTTCATGTGAATGTAGATGCCACAATCAAGTTGGAGTGACGTTAAAGGAACAATTCATCGGGATAATAGACAAAAGAATTCTCAATTAAAAACGTCAGCTGCGAGTTTATTACTTCAGTAGTGTTCCTTTCGATTTCCCCTTGAGTGCAAACGTGGGAAGCATTTTATGAAAATTAATTCTCAAACGCGAAATAAGAGCCAGAGGAAATTACCGGGAATCATTCAATTACACGAACAAATGAGAAAAAACGGTCAGTTGCATGCATCTTTGTACAATTCATGTTTTCTTGTTTCCAGTGTGTTCGAATTAGTGCATCATTTGTTGAAGGGGAAACGTTTTCATAGTTTTGCCTACAAATTGATTGCTTGTATATGATGACCTATCCTAACACATCTTTTTAATGACGCTATCTTCAAGGACTGTCATTTTGTAGGATAGCATTCTTTTAGAACTAAGTACATTTAGCTCTAACTTCTGGGTCGACGGTAGGCAATAACGGTTTAAAAACAGTTTGATCGCAGAAGTTAACATAAATGTCTAAAAACTGAATCTCACATTTTATAACTTTAAACCTTTCCTGAGGGTAACCTAAACTGAAACGCCAACTCTGCTTTGAAATGTCTTATTCACATATAAAAGTTTTTTTAAGTATAAACGCACTATTCATTAGGCATGTTCATCGTAAAGTAATGTGGACAAGGCAGTATTTTCAGCTGCTTGGATTTGATTTTACAGCTTATAGTTGTGATTTGGGCAAACTCTGTTTTCTACTGCCAGGCAGGTTCGCACCCCCTGAGAGGTTGTAGGCAAGATAAGTGTTACTGAGAAAAACTTTAATAGAAACTGGCTACTCTGGAACTTCAGAGCTTACACCAAGAAAGAACAACAGCAGTGGTTCACATCGGAAAGCTTAAAAGAACTTTTTTCACACTTTAGCAGATTCCTCGGAGGGGTATTGTTTGAATCATATATAAAAGTCTGTTCTATGTTGCATGCTTGAGGCAGCGTACTTGCATTTGGCTGAAAACATTAAAGAGCAAATTATGTGTAATCATATTCACAGTTAGTCTAACCTCCGTCTTTTATGGTGTGTATCAGATCACTTGTAATGGGAACGACGTTTACTGGGGCAGAGCGGATTGTCAGCTATCTCAGCAAACACTGAAGCGTATCCTGAGATAGACAAAACAAATGATGTGACAGCAGTCTCCAGCTGCTTAATTCGCTGCTCTAAATTCCACATGACTGACCGTTAAACACCGATTGATAGAAGGTCACCAGGTTGCACCATATTGCTCATTCAAAATATTTTTACTCAATCGTATCTCAGAGCTTTTAGACAAGCTATACCTATCCAAACTTGTCAGCCTACGTGTCTGTAAAAGGTAACTGAAGTAACCCTTCAGGTCGTCGTGGTTAATTTTACAAAATACTTGAACATTTGCATGCAGGTTCGTCTATCTGATGACCTGTTATGCTTAATTACAGTGCCGTTGCATTTTACAAAGTGTAGACACCTTGGTCTGGTTGTTTTTTATTAGTTAGATCCTCTCGATTCCCCTTCTGTTTTTGACAGCTGGGCTTGCAATTCTTTACATAGTTGTATGACAGTAAAGCGTTAACGAATTACGAATCGATGTCTTCGCCTTCACAGCTGGTATTGATAGCAGTGGAAAAACTGTCACCGTTGTCTTCTTTACACTCCGATGAATTTGCTAAGGGAAGCTCAACCTAAAGAAACGGTGTGAATCCTCTTCTAATATATCATCATACAATACTCTCTCTTACAAATAACACCCAAGCGGATCACCAAAGTTGTTGCTACCAAAGAGTGTTCCATAGAAGGAAAGGTTCCCCCCTATTTCGCACTTACACTCTGATCGAATAGGCATTTTGTGAAACCATTCGGAATGGCACAGATGACGTACAATCCCAAGTTTCCGGGTCTTTTTTGATGCAGATTAGTATATGAAACTATTAGTGGATTTAGAGTCTGTCACTGTTATATACAAACAAGAAATCACTTTTGAGGCCACGTAGGATTGTGTTACGCATTCCTTCTACTTGTAGCGTTTCACTTGTCTTCAAAGAAAGTCTTGTTATTTACTATGAAATTCTGACAGTTTTACAGACGCATTTGGTTTGCTGCACCAAATTACCCAACAAGTCGGCCCTGCCAACTTCAACTTTTCAGAAATGTTTGTTTCCCTCTTCTTCTTTGGATGTCTACAATCACGTTTCAAGTCATTCTACGTCCATTAATGTGGTTTGATACAACTTGGTATCTACAGTTGGGTTTTTCAACCATATTCGACAGTCAAAACTCCCGGGAGTAAAATATGATCCAAAGGATTCGACGAAAGAATGCTGGTGAAAGATATGCTCTCAAACAGTTAAGCTTGACAAAAGCATGATAACAAACCCATCCAATAAACGACAAAGGGATTCAGTCAACCGTTGTCCTTGTTTGTCAGTGCGTGTTGTTGCGGCCCGTGATGCAAGGCGCGAGGCAGGAACACTGGTCTTTATTCTTAGTTAAAAGATGTGTCGTCATTTTTAAGAAGTAGTAGTGCTGACCACATGATCTTTGCGAGAAGTGTTTCTTGCTGAAGAACACTAGTATATGAGTGGTTTCCTGCTGAGACCAAACATCGTATGCATATAATTATTGACTTCCATAATATCTGAAAAAGTCGGTTGTGGTACTTCTAATGGGAGTGAACGGATTACCATACAGTTAGTGATAACGCTTTTTTTCTCTTACGCAATCTAGGTTGAACGGGAACGTGATGAGTTGTACGAGAAGTTTGTATCCGTTATCCACGAAGTGCAACAGAAAACTGGGCTGAAAAATATGCTGTTAGAAAAGCGGTTAATTTCATTAACCGAAACCATCGAAAAGAAGGAAGCACAGATGAGCGAGGTGCTGACCGCAAGTAATCTGGATCCAGCTGCCTTGGCTTCAGTTACAAGAAAACTTGGGGTACTTTTCCTTTACGAACTTGTTGATTCCCGTGCTGCATAACCAGTTTTTTTTAAAACCAATAACTGAATAAGTAGATTGAATGATGTTAAAACGGAGTGCAGTTAGATTTATCAGGTTTATCCTTAACTGACAGCCTATGGATGGTGCACACAACTGACGGAAAATTTGTCGACTAGAAAAAGTCCTGTGTGATAGTAAGAAATCATCGCTTTGCAATCTGTTGCACGGTGAGATGTAGTTACGCCACTGTTTGATTTCTGTACATCCTTCGATGAAACTTCCAGTTAAAATTTATGTAGCTGGTCTCCTAAACTTCATGTGAGAATTGAATCTAAATCATTCACTGTCAACACTAAGGTGACATGTTTTGTACAGGTAATTCCATTTCCGTGTATTCTACAATGTCCTGTTCGTGTTCATTTTTAATGTCAAGAAATCTTTATTCATCTTGATGGCGCCCGGCACCCTATATGTTAGGACAGAAAACAGACAAGACAGATACTGAATTCTTCTTTTATACTGGTGTTGAATAGGACAAGGTGCGATATAGCCTGCTTGTCATATGCTACCGCTGCTGTGGAACGGAGAGTCAGCTAGATGTGACCTTTCCTACATTACTGTGGTTAAAACAACACGTGGCTTACGCTCTGAAAGGAAGTATCCTTATTGCTGTGTGCCAGACGGATGTTGTTACACAGAACTAGATTTGAATAATTACTACTCAATCAGTGCATGGTTGACTTCAGAAGTTGTATAATACAGACATGCTGTCAAGCCCCAAATTCAGGTTACAATAACAGTTGGCTTAGTTATAACATCCAAATTACCACTCACTCCTCTGGGTATGCTGAAACCCTCGCGGTTTGCATATGGGCACACTGGCTGTGCCAAAAGTAACCAAATTTACCGAACAGCGCCAATAAATACACTTTTAACTAATCAACGTTGAAATGACGGTCATCAGTAGTCACTTCTTTGCATATACTTCACATATTATGGGAATTAACTAATCAATCCACTGTGTTGTATGGAATTCACCAAACGATCCAGCGGTTTGACTGCCGAAACAAGATTTTTTGCAATTTCAAGCTGGAATCCACCAACCTCACTTCTGAGCAATGAAATTTTGTTGCTTATACGAATCGTAGCAGATTTTATGGTGTACATGAAACCCAATTGCTTTCTTGACAACTACGATGACATAAAATGCTATGGAACTACCCCGATGATGAAAAAAACCGCAAACAGACTGATCGTCAAAAAATCCTTTGCTCCTGACGAAATAATATTTATTTCGCCCGTGACAGAAAAAATAGTGGTAAATTAACTAGTAACACTGCGAACTCGGTAAAATAACAAATCGAAAACTCTGTACAGAAATTCGCTATATCGTTTATCGAAACCTTAATTACGCCTGAGTTATACCAAACCGCGAATTGATCAGATGATCAAGTCAACCTTCACTAAATCAGATTTTATAGCTTCTCTTAACCTAGGGTCATTTGCCCACTGTCTTAGTTGAACGTTAGACGCTATTTCGCATTCTGCTAAATACTTCAGAATGCGTTTTGCAGCCTCAAAAGGCAAAATGCTTCCGCAGGATTGCTGTGACTACGTAGATTTGATGATAGATAAGGTAGTGATGGAGGTTGTTGACTGGTTTGTGTACCTGGGAAGCTGCATCAGCAGCGGTAGATTTGCAGGGAATGAAATAGAAGCGCGTATCTCTAAGGCTAGGGCGATATTCGCTAATTTGAGGCATCTCTGGCGACAGAGGGGTATTTCTCTGAAGCTTGAAGGTCGTGTATATAAGACAACGGTGAGGGCCGTACTACTTTACGGCAGCGAAACCTGGCCGCTCAGGGTAGAAGACGTGAACCGTCTTCAAGTATTTGACCACCGATGTCTGCGTTCAGTCGCTCGTATCGGGTGGCACCAGCGTGTAAGTAACGAAGAGGTTAGGAAGCGGGTGTTTGGTAGTGATTGCCAAACGAGTTGTTTTGTCCAGTCTCTACGTTTGCACAAGCTTAGCTGGTTAGGTCATGTGTTAAGGATGCCAGCTAGTCGTCTTCCACACCGAGCACTGTTTGCTCACACTGCGACCGACTGGTGTAAGGTGCGAGGTGGACAGATAATGACCTGGCGTAGGAAAATGAAGTCGTTCACCAAGGGGTTGGCCACTGTGGGTCGTGTTCGTCTCCCGGGCTGGGGCCCTCGCGACTCACAAAGTTGGTGGTTGGAGACTCTAGGTGAGATAGCGACTAATCGTCCGAGTTATCTGTGAAGTGTGTGCATTTAATGACGCGGGGCAGTGAAAGCCGTAAGGAAGCTGTCCCGCTAATGATGCCTTACTCTCACTTGCAGCTCGGTTGTTTGTTTGCAATGTGTAGACACCTTGATGCTGAATTTTTGAATATGGACGTGGTCCTTTTCAGTAGTTAGGTCCCTTCCTGTCCCATCTTTTTTCCTTTTCCCTTCCTCCATGGGGTTTGCTTTTTCTTCATGGTTGTGTGGCAGTTAAGCATTAGTGTGAATCACTGATGTATTGTTGTCTATGATGATGATGATGATGATGATGATGATGTCTTAGCTGAAAGTCATATATTTGTTTTCTTCACACCTTCGAGAAACTGAAGCCAGCAAGTGGTAAAGTGTCATTTGTTTTCAATTTACTAAAACGAACTTTTGTTTTTTTATCATGTAATACATCTACACACCTAACATACCTATCACCACTTGAGACGCCTTAATTGCAGAAGAATTTACTATCTGTCAAGAATGTGTAATAATTTGCTACCGTATGGTTTTGCGAAGTTTTGAATGTAAATATTTTTTATGTTTAGTAATGATAGAAAAGATAATATCTCCCTTCTACTACAACACCACATTCTTATTAATTTGCCATTTGAAGGATATTTTGGACTCCAAGAACATTGCCATCAAGGAGTTACAGTATGAGTTGGCACGTGTTTGTAAAGTAAGTGAAGTAGCGTGATTTTTATAGAATGTGGTTTAATTGTTACGGAGGACAAGTGCAGCTATATATTTTTCAAAGAGGTTTAGATTAAAAGTCACAATATGGATGAAATAGCTGAGTTCCCAACGAGTACACAAGAAACAAATGGAGTAGACACGCTGCTGCCCCCTACTTCCACTTGACGGGCGTACGCACCGATGGACAAAAGGGATATTAAGGGCACGGAAAAATTCCGTGACAGTACTGTGGTGTAACCATAGATTGTTTCAGCAGGAGAAGGGGGGATGGTATTCCACTGATCAAAGATGGTAGTTGGAAGTTTCGCAGTTCATCATAAGCGGTAAGTTAGGGTTCCCTTTATGACATGTCTCTCAAAAGTGCTTGGTATGAGCACCGGCTATTATCCTAGTGAATGTGCTACAGAGCTATGCCATGCAATGTCTTTCTGAATATTGTTAAGTCGATTTATTTCGTCCTGTCTTGTCCACGCAAAACTGAATGCAAGATGAAAAATAGTGTGCAGCTAATATATTTCGGTTTTTAATCTCACACAAACATTACTTCACCGGTTTTGTCCTCTGTATAATATAACCAGAATGAACGTAAGTTTTATGCTCGAAAAGACAATTGCCGGTTCACACAAGTTCTAAGTCGTCACCTGAAGAATCTAAACAGGGAAAAATCGATAACGGAATGCGTGTTCAGGAGAACTTACTTAAAGCCGCGGGAAGTATTTCTGCTTCGGACTTGCACATTCCTAAACTACAATGGCTGGTCTTGATGTGAAACGCCCGTTCAACCAAGGGGACTCAGAATCGGCAACAAAAAAGCATAGTCTAGGTGTGTTCACTCACACTGAGTTCAGTTAAAGTAGCTGTGACTAAATTAATGCTATAAACAGCCTTGTGATACGTAACAACTAGGGACTGCTGATAATAAATTGGGAAGTTTATTGTTATAAGTTGAACAGCACTCGTCATCTGGTAATATCCTTCAGATTCAGATGGAATTTTCCACCCGGTGGTTTCGCAACAAATTACCAGACATCCTACTCACTGCTGACGAAGCATAGCAGTATAGCCTGCGTTTACCTCAATCAGAAGTCCGATCTTCTGAGGTCAGTGTGATGATCATTGCGTCACATACCTCATACTAGGCTTGAACGAATTAGGACAGGTACTTAAGTTATTGTGCAAAACTTACTTGGGCTTAACTGATCCATGCAGGCATACTTTGAAAAGTTCGTGGAATATTTGTCACACCTAAGTAGAAAGTGTAATCCGCATGTCCAGAAATAAGTTGTTGGTATCAGCAGAACCATGTGAATGAATACGTCTAATTGAAATTGGCTGATGCTTGGGTGAGAATGAAAAGTATATGCCCTCACTGAAATAGATGTACATGCATGAAGACAACGCACAAACTTATGACTTGATTATCATAGTGTATCATTAACACTTGGCATTAGAGATGTTAGCATTAACTAGGATTACACTGAAAGTTGTTTGTGGACAACATTTGGTGGTCAGGGTAGAATTGTGTGAGATGCTGGCATGTTAACTACTTGTGACTCTGTCGGTTTGCTCTTTACTGCAACGTTGAAGTTTAGCTCTCTTCCTTTCGTTGCAGACGATTTTAGGATGATATTCTGCATAGTGGTGAAAGACAGGGTTAATCTTCTTGTGTAATTTGGTTTGAGATATTGAACCANGACTACTCATCAGTGATATTGAACCACTTTAGACATTGTCGTAATCTTCCGATGACTTGCGGTTTAACGTAAGCTAGATTCGAATAAACTTATAGGAATGGAGAATGGTTACGTGAGGCAATTCTTATTTCAGAACACAAATGATAAATTACTGCATGGTCCATGTCTATATTCAAAGGATGGCAATTTGTGTCTGTAGTAAAAACAGGACTGTTGGCCCACCACTGGAATGTCTTCCTTGTAAAAATGGAAAATTTATAGCAATGTGATAGTGTATGGTGGACAATTATTGTCAACCTTTGCTTTCTGTGTGAAGACTATTTGGAGTATGGGGAATATTGACAGCATGGACTCTTGCAGTCTGTGTGTGCTGGGGAGAGAAAAATGTATCGTAATTACCAAAAGTTCGTAATTCTTGTGTCGTTTAATTAGCAACAGGACTTACATTCCTACATAGAGCTGCTACTAGAGTGAAAAAGGTGGAGTAGAGTCAGCTCCCAAGAGAGGAGTGCACACTGACGAAAGTTGGATAAATCTTCAGGACGGGGAAAAAGTTGTACAGAATTATTGAATAGGTGTTTGGAAAGCTCGTAGGTTTTTTCGTGCGCGCGATCTGGAAGGGAAGTATCTTGTGCAGCTCAACCTCAAATGTGCAAAGAACATTCTGAAACAAGATATAAAAATCACGAATCAAGTGGACTCGATTTTCAAAGATCTTAGAAGTAATGGCAACTTTTAAAATTTGCCAGTAACAAGTGGTTTTGTAGATAAGTTTAGATGAATTAGAAGAATACTCTAAACCCGAGAGGGTTGGTTTTATTGTAACATTTGGCAGATCAGAATGTGTATGAATCCCAAACAAAAATAAACCAATGACCGAACATAGGTGTGTTAAATTTTTGCCGCTTTCGAACATCCTCAGATTTTGCCAAGTTAAATACCACTGTTCAAAAGTTGATGCGAACTGATGGAATACAGGCTGGAATAGTCAGTGAATTAATTGTTACTTTAACAGCGGTGGTTTGGGGACTGTGCAAGCAGGAGTAGCTGTCTCTGATGCACAGAAGAAACAGTGTTAGAAAGGAATGTAACTTTAATGAACATCAGCGTTTATTTATCGCTTAAAAGCTGGTTCTTCAGCGCTGAGGACTGTAACGGAGTGCTCATTTATGAAATCGTTGGACCAGACAACGAAGTCTTAGCTTGAGTCATATGAAAGCAGCTTGGTGGTGTAAACTCTTATTAGAGGTGCTGCTACTAAGCCCTTTAACTGCCGTATCCACTGATCTGTCACGAGTACCTTGTCGGAAAAAAATCCACAAACGTTATTAATCACAGATTTGACACTAATACACGACCACACCCATGAGCTTTCAATCGGTAATCAGTGGAAGCCGGTGTGTCATTTCTCATGCTACCGTTTCACAGGAAGACACGGCGAGTACGACCATGCACGTGTGACTTATAAGCGACATAGGACATTGCACATCTTAAAACAGATTATGAAACTTAGATATAAAATTCGGTGTCAAATATTCCATCTATAAAAACCGTCATGCCTATGTTGTAGAATTTCCAAGCTATCCACAATGTGACTATTTATCAGTCCAAAATGGCCCGCCAGGATCAACCAACAGTCGCAAGGATGAGCTCAGTAAGATGCTCCTTGCCGGATTAGGTTACTACAAGAACTTAAAGCGATGCTTAATACTTTCATGAACAGAGAATCACTTCCGATCCAGTTCCTTATTAATCGTGTTGGTGTCTGTGATTACGAATGATGCCGCGTTTAAACAGTGATTTTTAGTGTTTTCATTCGATTCCTGAAATCTTGTAAAGGTACTGGCCATGAAGTAACTATCAACGTCAGTTGCACGTTATATCATTGTTAAGATGTATTATACAGGTAAACGTACGTAATTCGAATTGTGGCGGCAGAAATGTTAACGAGAGAGAATTACAATAAAACGACAGCTAAAGAAGGCTTCGAAAAACTCGACAAATCTACTTCAATATTTGCAGGCACACAACGACCTTATCCAAGCTTGTGAAGGGAAGATGAGGCAGTTTGGGATCCCGGTGGAGCAGCTTGGTTTCAAACCACTAAAGACAACTTTGTGCACTCAGAAGTTGGGGATCAGCCCGGCCGGTTTGGTTTCCGTACCTCCGTGATATGTTTCTGCGTCAAACTTCCTACATTTATGTGAGGAGTTTTAAATCAGTTCTATGAATATGTATCAGTTGGTGAAGATTTACCATCATGTCTTTTCAAGTTCAAAACGGGTTTCTTCAAAATATTTCAGTCAAGCCTGTTCTTTTGTTTTTTTTTATTGGGGTAATTTAGTCTTACTGTGTGCCTATAACAACTGAACTCGTGGGATTAATAACAAGCAACTAACTAGCTGGAGCAAAATGTTGACCTCACCGCGGCAGAACTAGAACACAGGGAGCTGTGGATACAGTTACGACATTGTTTCCGGTTGAACGCACCTTCATAGGTGGCAATACGTCCGGTAATTAGGGAACTCGCATTCTCCTGGTGCTTGAGTAACGGAGGATTCACCTGTTTAACAGTTTCAGATCATTGGGAGCAGGATAAGTAGGACACTCCAGATTGGTTGTAGTCGTATCGTTCCAGCTGATGGGCACATGTTTATGATGTGCGGTTATCCGCGAACTATTAGCCAGTAACCTACGATAAGTACCGTGACTTAACTTTACTGAACGACATTCCAAGAACAAAGTCTGAAAAAGACTGCCTGATTAACGCTTTGAAAAATGTTGCGAAAAAGAGTGAAGGCGTTATTGACTCCTTAATGAAAAAGTTAATGGGAGTGCAAAGAGAGCGGTGAAGAGGCGTGATAGTTAGAAATACTGTAGCCACTATAAAGAATGGTATTTTGATAGTCGAATTCATCTGTACGTCACGTAGAGCTCACTACTTGTTGGAACTGATTCACCAAAATAATACCCAGTCAGAATTCACTATCGGAAACCGATCGACAGTAGAAAACAAAGACTCAGCGCGTTGACCCCCGTGTATTATTATCGACCTGGAAAATAGGGTGTACAGACAGACAGGTCAAGCCAGCGAGGCACCGAGCAAGTTGTGTTTTTAGCCCCGGAACGGATGTTACAAAATGGACAGTTTGACTAAAATAAAAGTTGGTGAAAAGCCGAAATCATCGAAAAGTTACAGATGAATGCGACTATCAAAATATTATTTATCATAGTCGCTACAATACGTAACAGCCATCGGAAGTGTACTTAGCTCAAATCCAGAGCTAGTTTCCACGCAACAAGTTTGTCAACGAAATCGTAAAGTAATCTGTATTTGAACAGCGTAATCGTTAATGCGGTAAGTTGACAATGGAATACGATGCTCGGCTATCGATTACAATTACAAAAAAGCTACTCAAATCCCACAGAAATAACACGCGCACATCGAAAGGGACATTTGGACAAAAACTGAACTGCTTCCGAGTAAATGGCACTCTTTTCCACTTGTGTAACGGAATAATGTTATTAGGAAACTAGTTTTCTAAGCTGACGTTGTTATTTTGCAGCCACTTGTCACCCGCAGTCCACAGCACGTCAGTGAAACGCAAATACCAAAACTGGATTGAAAATGGGATGAGTAGGCCCGTAACCGTGACATGTCGTTGGTGAACAAACGAAAAACGTGCATGTTGACCATTGTAAACCAGTGAGGGTGCCTGTTCTTCTTACCTGAAACAGTGGTCAGGTATACACAGTGTATCAGTTGGGGACGTTCTTCCGATTAAGGTTTCGATCTTACCAGGCGTACGCATGTCGGATAGACCGTTGAGGAGGAGTCAAGTGAACTTTAGTTATATTCGTTAGAAATCCCGAACTTAGCTCCTTGCTTTTTGGTTCCTACACCTTAAGTTTCCCAGCCTTATGCTAATGCGAATCAGAAGTCGTAATGATTTACTCACTGTTTACAAGCGGACTCAAGTGCAACACATAAAGGCACTAGGGTGTCGGATATGAGAGAATGTTTGGCACAATCGCACGCAATTGTGTGTAGTGGTGATATAGTAGTGCTTGATAAATCTCGTCCCAAAAACGGTTGACGCACAAACCGCAACTCACCTGGTTAATAAAAGCCTCGGACATGGCAACAACCGTGTGTACGTACTGATTGGAAGAAATCCGCGTTGACACATTCACACACCCACGATTGAATGCGTCATCTGGCTTCGGCTACAACTGCGCCATATGGCACAACGGATGCATCCAATCGACAAACCCAAACATATCGGTCAGTCCCCATCACCCTACATCTTCAAGCCTCGCACGACGAGATTACAACGCCTTGATTCGTCATCTCAGTGACATCGAGCAGCAGCCGAGTGTAGGTGGCAACACGCAGTCAATCGAAATTCACCAGCCTACTGACCCTGACTTCACGATTTTTTACGCGGAGTTTTACGCTGATTGTGTTCATAGGGGAGGAGGGGAGTAGGCCATATATGCGGACAGGTCCGTATTAAAAGGTAGAAAGGCTTTTGTAAGTACATATGTGTACTTGTGAATATAGAATTAATTAATTTTATATTCGGCGTCAGTCATGTGTTTTCTGGGGTAAATGATCAGGTAATAAATATACTTGTTGCCTGATCACACTGGTGTTGAAGGGGATGTCAAACTTCCAAGGATATGTCACAATTGTAAACGTGAAGAGTCGGAAAGGGTTACACCGTCAATATACAGCTCAAGTCGGAGAACATTCACGTCATCTGCCCATCGACCACGAACGGCATGACTTATGCAATCATTCAAACCGAAGTGGACGTATTCTCCACCCCCGATGAATGTTCATGCACACTCCCGTGGTGCTCCTAACAGAGTACGTGCATCC
>QNGE01004977.1:37487-51369 GCA_008508345.1 Paragonimus westermani | reverse complement strand
TACAGGTCCCTTTGGAGTATGATTCTAAGGTGAATACTACGATTGCTACCCCCTGGGGGTTGTTTCAGTACAATTTTTACCGTTAGAATTAAACGTTTCAACTGGATTATTCCAGATTGCGATTGATGAAGTAATTGCTTATTTGCAGGACTACACACGTACCAAGATGATGTAATCATATATAGCATATGGAACGATTCGGGAATAAGAACATTGTCATAGAGCCTTCTGACTGTGTGTTCCAAGTACGAGAGTTGAGTTTTCTTGGTTTTACTATATGTGGAAAGAGATACAGGCCAGATCCTGACCGGTACAAAGCTTTGGTTACCATTACATCATCAAGAGACCAAAATGAGCTGCGATCAATAATGGAATGTCTGCATTATTATTCTCGTTTTATCCCTAACTGTTCGACGAAAGCACAACGATTATTTCATTTCACTCAGCAGAAACAGGGTCTTGGATTCAAAAATACGAAATTCATCTGCGAGAATTGATACAAACTGATATTAAAGGACTTAACTGCATTTTCCATGTCTAAATTTAAAACGCTAATCATAAATGCACCCAGTGTTGACATTGGCGCTCTGTTGGAACAATTATTTGCATATCACGATTGCTGAATAAGACACAGCACGGCTATTCACAGACATAAAAGGAGGCGTTAGCTGTCTAATGGGCTGTCAAAAGTTTCGATAAATATTTGTGTAGTATTAGATCCAAAATTTTCACGGACCATTAAGCTCTACAGAACTTATTTCGTCCCCACAAATCACTGGCTAAACCACCAGCTGCAATAGTACAGCGATTTAGTCTAGTTCTAGCAGCATGCGAGTATAAAATCATTCATAGTCCTGGTAAACAAGTCTCTCAGGCCGATTTCCGGTCACGATATTCCAGTTTTTCAGCTTCTAAAGACTGTTTGTCTGCCTCGCCAGTTATTCCAATAAGTCGAGATGGCTTGATCAAAACAACTGAGTACTGTTATAGCATGGTAATTGCTGCGATCACCGAGGGTTGGTAGTCGGTTATTAAGAAGAAACATCCGGTTTAATTCCAGAACTGAGAGGAGTTATCAGAACAATCTGATGGTGTACCGTGTCAGAGAGACCAGTTGGTCATTCCACCGCCGCTACGAAAAGCAGTATTAGATGACTTACACAAACGTTACCTGGGCGTGGAGAAAATGAAACCACTGGTTTAACAGATGTGTTGATGACCAGAGGAAAACCTGGATATCAGAAGCGTTGCGCTGAACTGTCAACCCTGCCTCCTTAAAATAAAGAGAAGGCCAAAGAATTGGACACCCTGGCCGGACGTTTATCTACCACCTCTACAAACCCCGGCACAACGGAACACATGACAGATAGCCAATCAGAATACCGCATTAAATATACCACATCAGGATTGAACAAACTGTCATAATGTTATCCCTTCCGTTATTCGCTAACCTCTTCGTTCTATATTGCGCCAATGAGCTTACGGTTTGTGACTTTGTATGCGCAAGTAAGATCACCTGAGAGTTCTTTAATACTGTTGTACATTATCATGCTAACTTCTCGTCACATGAATAAGAACTGCTTACTGCAACCAGTACGTGGTCATCTTATTTATTGCGTGGGAGGTTTCAAGTCAAGTACGATTTCTTGGGCTATTCGAATTCCCTATCTCTTAATATTACATCTAGGTTTCCATTAGTTGTATTCTAGAACTTAGGCTGAATAATCCTTGAACCCTGCTCAGTGCACCGACTTGCGTTGCCTCATGAAAATGTTGTGTGCCCTATGTTCTACCAGTAGTGCTGTGGCCATCACAAATGTCTGGTAAAAGCGTTGCTGAGATTCTGATCCAAATAGTGTGCTGAACATGTGCTGATGACATGCTTCGACGGCAGAGCATTTCCAACATAGGTTTTCTCTTTCCGATAGTGGTTAGCTCTGAAACCTACGAGAATTGGGCAGACACGGTAGGTTGCGAACGAAGTTTGATTCAACAAACTTCTCAATCAATTACCGTCGTCCCAAAATTTAAGTAACCGGTTGTGTGATCAGGTCGATCACGATAACATTCTCGAGGGCACCTCAACCGATTAATCAAGAGCTACAGAGGCTCTACACTAGTAATTTTGAAAATGAGTAGCATAAACTTTCCTGAATCTGAAGGGCTAAATATTACTTAGCGGCTTCCCAATAGTTCTGACTTAAACCTAATGAAGTAAACTGAACAGAAATGATGGGATCTACATATCTACCGATGGTGTAAGACGAGAATGAAATGATGCTTTGAGCCTACCTCATTCACGTATTGAAATGATTAACTGAATTGGTGCATTAAGGTGTGCCAAAAACGGCCTACCATCATTCGCTGGTGGACTTCAGGTCGAAGGGGTCTTGCAGTATTTTTGCAGTCACTTTACCATTTTCAGTATTGACTTTACCAGAATTGGTGGATTTGAAGCGTTTTTTCCATTGCAAATTGGTATATGCCTATCTGTTTAAAAAGGAGTAAGCTATGGTGAACTATGGCATACTTAACTGTAAAATAACGAGTGGTCTTCAAGCCCTACCTTGACTGGAAACGAGCATGTATGATCAGAAACACTGAAATACTTCTGGAGAGCTGCTGCTTCCCATTGGTACTAAACGCAAGTTTCACCCACAGTAATTCTTGATGCACGCACGTAAACGAACGCTGCACAATCGGTTTCGTTCTTGTTTGGACTCATAAGCTAAAGACAGTCCAAATGGGAGATCAGACTACCAATCCATCGCGTTGCGATTCAAAACTGTTATCCGCCCGGTCACCAGTTTTACGAGCACCGGCTGTGGCGAGAGAATTAGGGCGTAATGGAGCCATAACTAGCTTTCACTACGTTCATTGCTAGTCAGTACAAGAGGCGCAGTTCAAGGGACGACAAACGAACAGTACAACCTATGGGGAATCAAACTTCTTTAAAGTCTACTGGTGTGTATTTTGGTGCAACCCTTTGGTTAAACACTGATCAGAAATGATCATAGAATAACGATATCTACACCAGCCAGAGTGGTCAACACGGAGATCGATAAGGCCCAGCTCACTTGCCGTCGCCACGCCTTTGATCATGTCAAATTACATGAACAATCCGGCCGATTCGTTCAAGCTAATCTGCCGAAAATATGGGGTACAGTCGGAGCAGGTCAAAGGTCGTACAGTACCAGTTGTAGAGACCATTGCAGTCCGAATACGCACATCACCACTGTGCACCAAAAAACGGCTAATCGAAACGCTGAGATTTCTATGGCAGTGTAGGCAAACCCAGGATAGAATGATGGCACAGATATTACGCTTCTCCCGCAGACTTCGTACAGCTCACATGATCAGTGTTATGTAACTAGGTCTCATGACAGAAACTACTGACTAACATCTCTTGCCTCGGTAACGTGTCATCTACCATCCCCATCGAACCTGTAGAAATGTGCTGTATTTAGCCTCATGATTAAACATTGGAAACGGGCTCTTTTGTTATGCTTTCCTTCTCATGACTAAATCGGGAATACTCAAAGGATATATTTTACCAAATAACCATCTTTAGGGGTGCACAGATGTGTACATCATATATAGTTATTCTTAAAAGCCTAGTCCGTTTCACAAATAGTTTTTTCAGTATGCTTGCATACATGACTGTGTTGGTTAAAAAGGTTCCAAATAAGAAAAAATACATGTCCTCTTGTAAGGTTTCAAAAATAGCTCCTTTTAATTAAAAATAAGACAGGCAACTTTATCTATAAACCGTTAGAAACATGGTTCTTCTGGTGTTGTTTTTCCACTTCCCTCAGTTTCTATTTACAGTACTGTTCTAAATGTAATTGCACCCATCCTTGGAGCAGAGCATGACCATTGTCGAATCCATGCGCAGCGATCATACTCTTCATATCTGGTTGGGTCTCGATAGTAATTTCCGGCAAATGCATCGGTGAGATCCCAAGTTTGTGCAGCACAATTCCTAGAAAAACGTCATCGATAAAAAGATATCTAGTGAATCGCATTCCGACGAGTAAAAGTTTCACGACTGGCATGCTGATAATGATTGATCCACCAGACGGGTATCTGGGATAGACACTGTACGGGTAATCATTGTAGGAAACATACCATTTGGAGAAAGGGGAACGCAGTGGGTTACTATGTGGAAATACATGTCCTGCAACATATCGTGGATACTGTGTTTGCGTCACCTGAGTGAGTGACTTAATCAAATTCATTGGATGAACCAAAAAGTCATCATCCACAATCATAACAAAACGAGTTTGTGGGCAGTATTCCGCAGCGAATTGTAATGCTGCCATTAGCTTATACGTGTTGTTATTATAATGATCCACAAAATCAAACTGAAGCAGATCACCGTAAATTTTGTTCTCTTGTTCTAAGCTTTTTTGAATATAGTTTACCGTTAGTATATCCTGATTTGGGGGGAGTTCACCAAGCAGGAAAAATGTTCTGACGTTTATGCCCATGTTATAGTAACAAAAAGGATGAGCCCATGTCCTTCTGATTTGTTTTCTTTGATTAACTCGAGTATGAGTTGTTTTGATCAATATCATGAGAGTGACACTTGATCCCATCTCGCACACATGTTGCACAACTAGCTTGTATTGAAACGTTTTCGGATTCAGAGGGTTTGGTATTGACACTGATTGATTGCTGTTTCCCAGCTGATCTTGTTCATATAACCGATAGAGATCTACTTCGAGGGGATAGGAAAATTGTTGAAAGCTTTTTCCATAAAAGTTCCACACGTAAAGTACACAGTAAATCAAAGGTAGGCTTGCTATTATTGCAAAAAAGAGACAAGATTTGCGCCTGCGAATGAGCCGTCGAGCTCGCATACGTCTTGCTTTTTTTGTGTAATTGCCAATCGACGGTCGTACACATCCACAGTATGGTATCTAAGACCAACAAAAAGACGAGTGGTTAATTGCGTTATGCATAGATCAATTTTAAGCAGGTGATTGCAAGAATGACACGGGTAATTAGCAGCGAAATACTTAGTTGGTTCAGTGAAGCTGGGCAACAGAGACGAACTTGATAATATAAACAAATCCGACGATTTCGATACATCGGAGGCGGTGAGAATAAGTTATCTCATTGATTTAGAAGCAAGATTAGTCACGGTGATAACTTGGTTATATCGTTGTTTTTAAACAAGGATGCGAAATTATGGCTGAACAACAAAGAATGTCGCACAGTTCAAGCAGGTCTTCCAATTGTATGCATTTTTCAGGTGCGCGTTGTAGCTTCCGTCCCGTTTTCGAACACATGTCATGCTTAGTACGGCAGCTTGATGCTACAGATCGTTCCGGTAACGAGCAACGCAATAATGAGAGGAAGTGCAGGCTGACAATTCGGGCAAAAAGTGTTAAGTTCCTCGAAAATATTACTTGAATTGTACGACGAGAATTTGACGATAGACGTTCTATAATCAGAAGAGGAATAATTCTGAAACATGTAAGTTGGTGTTGAAAGCCGCGTGTATCATCAGATTTCAACCCCCGTTATCAGCTCATGTTTGCTATACTCCACAAATAAAGTGGAATTTATTGATTACATTAACAGCCTGACGGGAAGACACGAGTTTTGCTGGATGATTGATTTATTTATCCGCTGTTTTTCCAGGCTGAGTGATGGGCGTAAAGCTAGCCAAGAAACCGTTGAATGACCAGAGGGTGAACAGTCTTACAGCAGCAGGTGCAAGCAAATAAACAGTAGCAGGTTGCAGAAGAAAGCTGTTTATCATTCAGACGTGATCACGGAAATGTGTTTGCAGTTTTGCCGACCTGAAAATTTTTGCAGTCGCTGTTGAGTGCTGCACGATCATTGTTTTATTTGCGATATCACTCTGGAAACGGAGTGTGATGTGCAAAGCTTTCTTCAAAATTAGATGAGGTGTTTCTTAATGTGTAATGTGGTCAGGTGTTGAAAATACAAGTCGAAGTGGCTTACAGAATTGCGATATCTATCGCTGTGGTAAGAAGGTTTATTAACACGGAACTGCCTATTGAATCCTATGAGATTAGAAAGGTGGACCAGTAACGAAATCAGGTAAGTGAACCTTTAATGCAGTCAAACTTTATAGGCTCAGTTAGAGCCGGGTGCCACCAGTGCCTTCAGTCAAGGAAGGTAGGTACTACCATATACTGTACTGACCAGTTAAATCACCACTGTAAGCCCGAAAGATACTTCGTCTACATAGCTTCAAAATTAGATTAACTAAACAAAGGGTCACTTGCTACAAGTTTTCTGAATTGAGCTCTTTACGCTATCGTAAGAAGAACATATCACAAGCCTGGTGTTAACAAAACAACAAAACCTATTCATCTAACATAGCTGACCAGGAAGAGAGTATGTGATTCCAGCTTACTCTTGAACAAACGTCGATCATCAGGGTCTGTATAAAACGGAACAGCATGACACTTTCTCCCCGACTGAGGAAGACCTGTCTGCAATGCCAAGGTCACATTCGGTGAACAACAGAACATACTACATTATTATTCATTTTTCCAAACATTTTTTCTGGTCCACCCACCCTACATTTGTCAAACCTTCAACCACGGGGACTCGATGTGACATTTTGATGCACATTCCATTTTCTGGAATGTATGACCTACGTAAATGAGCTGACCGCCAACTGTTACTACGGGTGCCTTCTCCCATATTATTCCCCATATCGATCTGTTCCATGAGGGTTATTAGTGAACCGAAGAGCCGAACACATCACTTGGTTTCAGTTAGTTGAATTGGAATCGGACCTTCTTAGCTGACGGCGTAACACACTCCAGCTGTTACAGACAGTACATCACCGAAAATCTATCACCCGAACAGAAAGCAAAATGTAATGAGACCTTCATTATGGATCACATTCAAGTATAACGAGTGAACCTGTTTGTGGCAACAAAAGGTTTCATTACACTTCTGATCACTACAAACAACTTCCGCATATGACCACTTTCTTGAACGGTTAATCACACACCTGTGATAAAATTTGGCTACTAAGCCTGGGGCTTCCACGGGACACGACTTCAAGCCTGTTCAATTTTGTCATGGGCGACTTTATGGAGGGGACGCTTCGCGAATCCAGTGGGCTTGGTGTTGAGCTTCTTCCTGGCACCAGACTGACCGATCTGGAGTACGCGGATGACATTGTCTTACTTAGCTCCTCTGCCAAACACATGCAAACCATGCAAAACAAGGTGAGTGACCGGGCGAGTCTGTATGGAATGCGCTTCGCACCTTCAAAGTGCAAAGTGCTGCTTCGAGACTGGGGCATTCCCAACCCGACTTTCTTTATTGCAAGTAATCCGCTTGAGACTGTGGACAGTTTCACATACTTGGGTAGCACTATTTCGTCAGCCTGTAATATTGTTGATGAGATATCAGCGAAGATTGCAAAGGCACGAGTTGCCTTTGCCAAACTGCATCATTTGTAGCGTCGAAAAGACGTTCGGTTGTCGCTGAAAGGAAGGGTCTATAATGCTTGTGTGCGTTCCATTTTGTTGTATGGTTCGGAAACGTGGCCTGTTCGCAAGCAAGATATCAACAGGCTTGCTGTGTTTGACCATCGTTGTCTCCGCCACTTGGCCCACATTAAGTGGGCTGATCGCGTGCGCAATGTGGCAGTTTGCCGGCGCGTATTCCGGAGCGCTCGGGATGAGCGTTCAATTGGTCAACTAATTACGTTGCACAGCTTGCGATGGTTGGGTCACGTTCTCCGTATGCCAGCTGAGCGTTTACCGTACCGGGCATTATATACTGAGGCCACCAACAGTTGGGTGAAACCGCGTGGTGGTCAAGCAACAACGTGGTCATGAAATATGAGGACCTTGACTGCTCCATTGAGCAAAGTGGGCAGGTATCGCCTGCCTGGATGGGGTCCTCATGATCTCTCAAACCGCTGGTTAGATACGCTATCCGAGATGGCGGTGTGTCGCAGTCAATGGCGTACCTGTATCCATACTATTTCTAGTTCTTCCACTCAGTCTTCTCTTAATATTGGTTGACTTTCTTAATAACGTTACCTTCAAGTATACTCCACGTCACTGTTGAGGTGAGCGGCGGCCCGAGCCACAGTACCATTTGGTCAGGCGCATGGCTGCTATGATAATAATAATAATAATTAATACGAATGAAAATCATGTGCTGACTCAATGTACCTGCTTCTAAAGTGTTCATCGTTTCTTCGTTGAAGAAATACAGTGTTAACGTTAGTGCTTTACCAATAACAGGTGTTCGGCTCATTTTCACTTGCAGCAGTCAGCGTATTTTGATCACGTTAGCCTGGTTCATGGCTCCTATCTTATCCATTTAGACTATGAGCCTGAATCACAACTGCCGCTCATCGAACTTTAAGACACTAGTCCGAATGGGTTTCCGGCTCAAGGTAGCGTCCTTCTATGATCTGGGACAGAAACTGTTATACGAATTTATTACTTGGGTAACGTTGCAGTATCGCAGCCTGTGACAATCGGAATATCGGTTACATGTTGCCCGTATAGCAGTTAATTTCTTCTTCGGCCGTCGGCCATCCTCCAGCTGTGTCTCAAACAACGACACGGATTGGATTCCAGCAAGGAATCAATCCCATCCATGTTTATCCAACGAAGCGCCTGGTTGATCGAAACGAAAGCTGGCTACCAAACACATAAAAAGAGCCTTAGACGTATTTCACAAAAATGTCACGTTTATTTTATGCGACGTCTCCAGTGTTCTATTCCGTAGGATAGCGTGAGCAGCAATATCACGTGACAGACAAGCAGCTTCGCTGATATTTTCAGGTTGCTCTTCTTCCATATAAGTCTTTCAAGTCGTCCAAACTCAGATCCAGCCTCAACCTTACCGGATTCCAACTCACGTTCCATGAAAACAAACTGCCAGCAGCGATCTGCAACAGTGGTTTGTACAGCTGACTAATGTGGCGTATAGGGGGATTCTAGACGTTTGTAAAACAACTTCGCTGGGAGTTGTTTAAAACCAGGAATCCGTTTTCCCGGCGTTAACATCCAGTTGAAATCTAGAAATCATGGTGGTAAAAATCGAGACTTCTATAAACTACTGAGTTACGAAGCAGTCGCAAATCATCGAAACCTTAAATATTCAAAGAAAGGTTATCCTGATGACATTAAACTCTAGTCGCTTTCCAGATTCTGAAGTACGATTGTTTGTATAACGGTAAGTATATGACGAATGGAGTTAGGATAACGAAGCCATCCTGCTTCACACCAATGACGATGGAAGAACCTATAGAAGTAAATCGGGCATGGATATAACTTCATATGGATATGTACGTGTTTAGTTTTGTTTGTGTTAACCAACGTACCTGCACAATGGAACTAACTAGCCACCGTTTGTCGAGTTACATGGCGTGCACAAACCGTCTCCGTGGATACCATAGAGGCGGTCTACAACCGCTGTTTGCATACACAGCAATGTTCCTGAAACCGGTGACTTTTTTACACAATGACGATGAAAACACCACAGACCTATACTCCACAATTCTCCTCAGCAGCATTTTTTCCTGAGATTTTTGTATCAGACTACCTGAATTGGGTTCTAGTTATGACCTTTCCAGCATAGCTATTCACATTACTTAACTGTCGACTATTTGTGCTCTGATTGTTTCCGTTGCTTTCAAATATATATATATATATATACGATGAACGCATGTTTGAATCATTTCGAGTCACTTTCCTCATTCCAAATAAAGAGTTTACCGAGAGAATCAGAGCTAAAATATCAAAAATATTCCCTGACAACCAGTTCAAATCTATAAACATTTTTTGTCAAGTTACCTTTCGAAGTTTGGGTTGATCCAGTACGAGACCAAATTGGCTTCCTGTGGCAACCTATCCACTATCATACACACAATCACAGTAAGTCTATCTAGCTAGTTGCGGTAAAGTTGTCCTCCGGTTGCGTGCACGAAACGCCAGAAGCACCTTTCGTTAGCATCATGACAAACTGAACTGACGAACCGAAGGTTATAATAAGCGAATCGTAGAACCTTTGGCTATGTCGACGACAAGCACAACCGCGCATCAGCTCATGTTTCGCCTCTCACCGTTTACCATTGATTCGGTCGTACCGTTCGGTAAGCGGACGACGAGTATTGAAGAACGCCCTCCCCCGTTTTCTTTACTACTTGGGTCCACAAACGGAACGACAATCACGCTATTCGCTTTTATTATCATTACTGAAACGATGATATTGCTTTTGTCGGGCCAGTCGCAAAGTTGCACACATTGATGTACAATGGGTTTCGATGGCAACATCAACGATCACTTCCTTACGGTGCTGTCGCACAACGTCAGTAGTAGTTGTTGTGAGATAGTCTTGAAGACCAGCGGCTCCTGCGAATAGGAAAGAATGAATTACCTTCCAGCTCTTTAGGCACCTGGTATCCAGCTCATTTCAATGACCGGAAATTATAAAATACACTAGTTAGCAATCATGATGTGAGATCGGAATCGGACAGACAACCTTGTGCTTACACACCCAGAGAATCACGAGTCCCAACTTACGCCAGATAAGCCACGCAGCAAGCTAATCACGTGTACAACGAATTGCCGATTGGTGAGTGGGTTATCGATCGTTTGCCTCTGGTTATTCATCTCATATATGTCTGTACCATTTTGAATCAATCAATACACTGTAGTTGGTGGCTCACCAACTCTTGTGTTCCTTATCCGGGCGGGGCGTCTAAAACAGATGAATAAATTATTGGGTGTTGAATAGACTATGGTGAATTGTACATTCACCAACGCGCAGCACTCAGGCGAAAAGTACTTTGAAAGTGGTACAATGTTTTGCTTTAAAAAAATCAAGCGTGTGATGGTGACTGTTTGGTGAGTGACATATCACATACTAAAGTCGAATCTGGTGTTTGTGACAGCTATCTCACGACCGGTACGCAGGCTGAAAAGATGGTCATCTTATTCACTGATCGCAGCAGTGTTGTGTGGTTTGAGGATATGTTGCTTCGCAGGTGAGGAGCACTCAGTTCGCCTGTTAATATCACTAAGGAAAAGCAATCTCCCACTCAGTTGTGTTTAGCGAACCAGCACTTGGCATCACCAGCTTGAATTGTTACTTCAGCATGATAACAAAAACAGCGCCTAACTTGCAACTGCCAGGTCGCGCGCGTATGTATCTGATTCAAGGACTGATTAAAACGAGGTGGTTATCAGCTGAATAATTGATACGATTAGCGACTGTTGCCGAGCAATTCCTGTCGAGGGTTGAGAGTGCGCCTGCTTCCCGGAGCCTAGCTTGTCTGTAGGTCTCATCTCACCCGAGACTAGGACGTCAATGCTGTAGACGCTCGGTTTGATCACGATGAGTTCGGTACAGCGTTCTGAGTATCGTGTACATCAGAAGTTTAACGAAGAAAATACAGTCCGTTAGCAGGTTCCAGGTTGACTTGGGATACCTGAACCTCTGCCCCACCAGTCTGACTTGTGTGTGATCAGAAAACAAAATTATGGTGGGACCTTCCCTAGTCAATTGCTCATATGTCTAGGTCGCTTGATAGTGTGTGCCTAACCCAGTCCTCTTGCACGGTAACTTATACACTGATGCTTTATTCTGACTAATAACAAATGTATTCAAAGGTGTATGTCAAGTCTCTAAAGTATACTGTAAGCTTTCCGACCATACTAGATAATACACAGATGGTCACAGCAAACAACTGGGCAATGAGAGCACCTTCTTAGATGTTAGCTACCAAATTATATTACATGCGGAAGACAGTAGTGTTGCATTCATGAACCCTTGTTCCCTAAACGTGTGCCTGAATGTCTACGCACACAAGCGAAGTCAGTAGTGAAGCAAAAACTTATGAATGCAACTACTTTTACCTGAATATCTACTTTTGGCAGGTGATTTGCTTGAGCTTGGTAGGGCAGAGATCCTTGTCAGTGTAGACATCTGGTTCAAAGCAACGCACCATTTTACCACGCCAAGGTAGCAAAAAGGATCAGAGACGTCACAGGTTGGCTGTGCCCGTTTTCTCATTGGTTTGTCAAAATGACCGCAGCCAAAAGACGCTTTTGCATACACTTCACAATACTTGGTCTGCAATGCACCGTTTGTGCCTGAATTCAGTGTAAATCAAGCATTTTTGATCCAACCGACCAATGCCAACACACCGATCTCGCACACGTCCACTAGTACACCACGCCTCTTACCGATTATCATTCACTAAATTTGCACCGCTATCGCTGTTCCAGTTTATTTCGTTCTCGCTTGAAATTTGATTGAGGTGATTGTCCTTTAACAAAATTTACTCGAGCAGATATTTGCTACCGTGATACCTTCTTATATGATAACACATATTCTGTTGTCTGTTGGAGAGCAGAATAAATCTCCCGAGTCCGAGAAAGGGCTGTACCAGCAAGTGTCTCACCAAACAAATATGTAAACAACTGTGATCTTTGGAACCTATAGTTGCACATGATTCAAAGGTGCCACTAAGCCGAAACATTGCCGTTAGTGAATATTCGGAAATGTTTGAAAATTACTCAGTTTTTCGTAGCTGTCGCACTCATAGGGAGATCATTCACCCTATTTCGAAAAGAGGCGCTAGACTCGAGCATTCCGCTTGTTGAGACTGGCCAAATATGCATATCCTAGCCACGACCGGAACTAGAACCCCGGCTTAGTTTTCATGGGGTTACCGCGTTGATCATTTCACCAATAACCCGCCATATTAGGCACGAATATGTGAATTGTTATAAGCACACGCTCAACGAGATTCGCTTGTGAGTGATGTTTATGGTAATCCAACCAACGTCCTTGCTACTTACTAGTAGCCGAAGAGGTTTTCCGATGCCCATTACAGCACTAGAGCATACTAAACTTCATAGTGAATGTACAGTTAACACATGCCTATAGAATAACCAAGGTAATTCAAAATTTACGATCCTGCTCGCATATTACTCACTGAGGGACTCAGTTTGCTATTTTCAATTTGGATGCCTGTTCTGTTTGCTTATCAGCAGATTACTTCATAATATCCTCCTTTCCCTTTACTAGGTCTGCTCACTCTTTTGTGGCAACAGCCAAAAGATTAGTTAAACCCATGAATCAGTGGTCGATGCACGCGATAGAGCGGAAGGCAATGCCACTGTGGGACTGAAAATGTTGCACGGCCACTTAACATCAATTAACTGTTAAAGACCCGACAACAAACCTCACTGCCCTCAATCGTATCTTGCAGCATTTTTATGCATGTAGCAACTAACAGTGAGAGCACAAGGATCGATTAACAGGTCTCCGCCGAGTGCCGCTGATTTAGCTATCCATTAGTCCACAGTATTCACTACAGCTCAAACCAGCTCGGTATGTTGACGGTCAAAGTTCGAAATTTATCGAATAGCTATAAGTGTGAAAAACACACTGGTGCGTCACAGTTTCATCAAAGCACGTTGTGAGAAAACTGGGCCCACGGTGACTTCAGAGTGAATTACCGAACGACAACATGAGGTCTTACGTTACATGATCACGATGATTCAGTGAATGTATGCGCAGCTATCTGATTAGCAAGAAGGAATGATCTGATCTTTGTGAGCCACACCGTCAGCAATTTGAATAGCACGACAATTACTGCAATACTGATAATCTTGCCTGTCTGAAATTAAATATTTCATGAAGTAGCCTACCACTACGTCCTGGCACTTGGCTTCAGTTCATCGTCGCACTGTCAGCGAACAGTGCTCGGTGTGACCTAACCATCTAAGCCTGTGCAAACGTAGAGACTGGACAAAAGAACTCCTTTGACAATCACTACCAAACACCCGATTTCTAACCTCCTCGTTACTTACGCGCTGGTGCCACCCGATACGAGCGATTGAAAGTA